>DWDT01001911.1:0-14741 GCA_018245595.1 Microceris scylla | reverse complement strand
GTTCAAAGTAATCATGATTTACTTTCCACTATAGCGAATGACAATTATTCTCTCAATCACAGGACCCTTTGAGCAGCTGCGATTATTCCTAGGTGGGAGGGTCAAGCAAAGATGCTCACCTCTCGATTTCAACAGTATTCTCTTACGTTTTCTTCCTCTTTCTCAAAAGTCAAAACACACGATATCTCTGCTGCAGAATTGTCATCACTTCCAATTGTTGAAAGACACAACTCCAGGGTCCGCATGAAATGTTCAATGATCTACTGCTCGAGATGTCCAGATGTATAAGCCCTAAATGCTAAACACATCCAGAGACTGATGCACCTATTCTGCCGTATGCAAGGTTACAAAGTCGATTAGATTGAGTTCTGCCGCCGAAAGTAACCAGTGACAAGTAGCATACCCAAGCGTTATGGGAAGTACTACAGCGGCCACAATAATAAGAACTTTGAAACCATAAATGTATATTGCGCTCCAGATACCAAGTTTTTTCAAAAATAAAACTGAAAACAAAAGTGAATAAAAATCAACTCTGTAGACAGATGCCCCCTTCTAGGGGCCACTAAAACCAAATCGTCTACTGTCAAACAGGTACGGGGTATTTTTCCACCAAGTTAATTTGCACAGACATAGAACAGAACAATTAATATAGAAGTTAATCCGAAGTTTCCGAAACAGGCGTGCAAGTATAAAAAGAGTGATGAGAGATCTCTGTCTACAACCCTAAGGGATCTAGCGTGACGATATAATAATAATTCGTACTTTACCAATATTATTATCATACATGGTCTTATACAATACTTTATACATTTTAGAACATTTGTGTTCGTATATATTGCCCTAACATTTATTTAATCATTGACATAATATTATGTAATACATATGATACATACATACACACGTTTATAACTACGTGGGTCAAAATAAAGTGCATCCGAAGAGAAACGCAAAGCAAGTTGAAGCGTGAATTCCCATTACTTCGGAATTCATTAGAAACACGTCAGATTCTACTGTTAGAACTGCTCTGTTGCAATACTCGTTTTATCCGTCTGTGCGTACGTTGACCACTATTCATGAACCATTGTCGACGTTAACGTTATCGTGGATTATGAATTGAAATAGACCACAATTAGGTATATTTTACCTTTTTACTTGAAATTGAATATAAGAATATTTAGTTCTATCGATTTTTAAAACATGCTACTTTACACGATTCTCATTTAATTTACGAGTATATCAAGTTTCTTGGTCCTATTTTCTGTAATCATAGAGTTTACCTACATTTTTGTTAGGCTCCAGTTTATCAGACCGAGGACTTATTTAATTTACTACTGGAAGGTTTCTGATATACCTATACTTGATTTTTTTGCACGCTGGGACGACGTAAGAGAAAACTTTATACGCCTACCAAACTCGTATATCTTCGACTGCAAATTTATTTATTACAACTGAAACTCTAAAATACAAAATTCTATACTTTCCCAAGATTTTCAACGCCATCGTAAATTACGTAGTAAAATATCAAAACAAACAGAATTACGCAGGACGATAATTTGATTTCATTAATACCCCTTTGAGCGATACCCCGGGGAGGGGTCCGTTTTGTGTATTACGCAGCCGTCATGGACGCTAATTTTTCTGCTTTTATGATGAACACTCATTTAAAATACGGTCCCGAGGGCCCCTTTTGTGTTATTAAAGTAGGTACTCTCTGATTTGGTATAAATGTTCCCCTCAGCCCATTGACTTTTAAGTAGATGCACCCGCGTGGAAGTGATCTGATAACAGTTGAAGTATAAAGTACTTATAGTGATAGCATTAAGTACCAAGCTTCCGGTATATTGGTTTAGGCTAGTGATAACGTGTCTCGTACTTCAAATCTCGGAAACTCATATCTTGTCGTATACCTCTAAGCGGAAAAATTATGGGTGTTTTTATTATCGAATATTTCTTGCTACAGTAGCAAAGATAAATATTTCTAGGAAAAGTGCACATCTTTTAGGCACATCAAGCCTAGTAACACGTGTTTGGCTAACATTACAGATTACGTCCTTAATGCCACCTGCATAATTGCTAACAGTCATATAATTAAATTCAAGTGTTTCAATTAGAATATTTTAAAACTTTATTTTACACAGCGAGCATTTGACAGAGCAATCACGCGTTGCTTTTCTTAGCGTTAAAAGTTGGATGGAAATGGATGCGTAATGGAAATCATATCAATATGCATACAGCCGCGTGCAGCGAGTAACTATGATGATCAGTTATCACAAATATAAATGCGGCGAATGATCAAGTTAGGTAACAAAGACTTTGAAGACAAGTAGTAAGTACTCGCAGTGGCGGACCAACAGAGAGGTAGGGTCTTAGCGGCGTTCCCCCAGCCACTGCTGCTGGAGACTTCCAAAGTGACTACAAGTTCCTGTAATCAAATTTTGAACAAGGCTTGAATAATACATATATGTATATATGGTTTTGAGTCCATGTCGAGTACATACAATTAATAGCTTTCTGTTCCAGTAGTTAAAATTTTTTTTAATTAAAACTATTTCTACCGCTATTCTTAACTATAGATTGAAAAGTATCTCAAATTCTTACACTAGGGGCCTAATTCGGCTTTGCCGCCCCGGATATCTAACGGCCTTAGTACCTATATTTCTCAGTTAGATGCGATAGCTCGATAGCGACTGAAGTAATGAAAGAAGTGAGAATTAATCGGATACCGATTTCTTCGAATTTCCTTAAACCATAGTTCCAGTCATACACGAGTATAACCTCTCTATTAACCTGCTTTACAAGAACATTTGGCAAGCAAATTGTCAAAACTCAAATGTCAAAAAGTCAAAACTCAAATGTCTCTCATTAAACTTCAATTGAACGAACACGTAGTAAACAAAATACAAGATAAAATTGCACAATTTTATATAGTTTAGTCCTTGATGTTGATGTCTGTTGACTATAGTTTATAAGTTATATTTAATTACTTGATTGAATAGACCTTTGTCCATAAAATATTTCATTCAATTGGTATACCTACCTTTTTGTTTTGGGAACAATCTATCTTCATATTTTTAGCGTTCTTTTGTCGAATATTTGATTGTAATTAGATAGTATTGGGTTTAGGGCTGTTTTAATCTAATTGAATCTATCTCCTAAATTCATTAATTTATGCAAAAGGAAATTGGTACATATCCTTGGATTACCTGGTCTTTCTCTAGGATCATTATTTAGATTATATAGGAAGGTAATGACATAAATACAAGACAGCAAACTCAATAAATAAAAACATACCAGTACACTTAGTTTATATGCAAATTAATAATTCAATAAATCTGTTCCAGAAAGGTTTTCATTGTATAATTTTACAATTAATCAAAATATCAGGAGACCTTTTGGTTAAATTAAAAGGTTCGGTTTCGGTCAACAACACGCCGGAACGAGAGCAATTTGCAATAAAATGTTACCTCAGACAAACATTGGTTTGAGCGGCGCCATTTTGTTTTTGTGTCCGATGAGGCAAGAGTGCTTCATGTAAACAAGCACATTTAAAAATCGAACGAGTAGTTTTTTAATACAAAGTAGCAATCATCGGCCTATTTCAGTCCACTGCTGGACATAGGGCTCTCCCAATGAACGCCACTATGGCCTGTCCTCGGCTTGCCGCTTCACGCATCTGCCTGCATGCAGCCTTTCGCAGATCGTTATCCCACGGTGCCAGAGGGAGTCTTAAACTACGTTTCACGAGCCGCGGTCTCCACTCCAGAACTCGCCTACTCCACCATTTATCGATTCTTCGGCAGATATTCCCGGCTTACTGCCACTTCAGCGAGCTAGTCTTTTGAGCTATGTCGGTGACTTTGGTTTTCTCTCGAATAGTATCATTTCTGATCCTATCCTTCAGAGAGACTGTGAGCATAGCTCGTTGAGCGACCTTGAATCGATGAACTAGGCGCACTGTGAGTATCCACGTTTCAGCTCCGTATGTCATGACAGATAACGGACGCACTGGTTGAAAACTTTAGTTTTAAGGCACTGTGGTATAGATGACGAGAAGACTCCACGTAGTTTACTAAATGTTGCCCAACCCAGACGAATCCTCTTCATGACCCTCTCAAAATTGTATCTACCTAACTGCAATCTCTGCTTGAGGTATACAACACCAAAAAAATTTCAAGAGGGTGGCCGTTTATGACCACAGGTCCGGGATAGACATATTTATTGATCATTATTTTGGTTTTATCCAAATTTATACCGAGACGTATTCGTCGCGAGGCCAATGCTAGGCTGTCCAGTATATTTTGTTGCAGCTCATTCAGCGACTCCGCCAGAAAGACAAAGCCGTCTGCCAATCGCAAATGCGAGATGTAGTCGCCATTTATGTTTATGCGCCCATCCCTTTCCAGTCCAGCGTCTTAAATATATCCTCCAGGTCGCAAGTGAACAGTTTCGGCGATATAACAACGCCCTTACTCACTCCTTGCCGTAATTGGATGGTTTAGACTGCTGGTCCTATACTCGGACACACATAGTGGCGACGTCGTAAAGACAACTCAGCACTTCGATGTAGCGACAGTTTACTTGGCATCGCTGTAATGATTCCAGAACAGCTCAGCTTTCTACGGAGTCAAAGGCCTTCTCATAGTCCATAAAAGCCAGACACAGCGGCTGATTACACTCTTCTGACTTTCATATAATCTGCCTCACTGTGTGTTTGTGGTCTATGGTGCTATATCCTCCGCGAAAACAGACCTGTTCCGGAGTCTGAAACTAATCGATTCTTCTAGCGAGACGATTCATGATGACTCTAGAGAACAGCTTATAGACGTGGCTCAGGAGCGAGATGGGTCTATAGTTTTTAAATAGAGATTTGTCTTCCTTATTAAAAAACAGCACCACCAGACTTCCGCTCCACGCTTTTGGAGTTAAAAATGCTCTGCAGCCTTAACAGAACAGGAGCTCTTCCTGCTTCAGGAGTTCTACAGTAACTCCGTCATCAGTAGAGGGGCTTTTCCATTTTTGAGCCGTCCCAGAACCAACATAATCTCTTCTTGGCTGATATCAGGCAGATCGTCCCTGTAGTGGCGGTTGTTACAATTAACTTATCTTTATCTACTGCTCAGTTTCCTTTAAAAGGGGACCTTTTACCCATAATTTCCACGCTACGCATGCGGGTTGAGGGTTTACGCTGCTGTCACAGGCGGCATTGGTTCAAGCGGTGTGGGCTGCGCTGTACCGCAATCCGCCGGTCGCACGAGCCTGTTGTGTTGTATAACAGGGTGCACCATGGAGAGGTGAGGTTGTCTTGGGCTCCTAAAATGGAGTTTGGAACCTGTTAGATCGACCCATTATAATTCCACTGTTGGAATATGGCTCTCCACTCATATTGAGAGGGTTAAGGCCATAGTCTGCTACGCTGGCCAAGTGCAGGTTGGCAGACTTCATACACCTAGAATTTTATAAATTCTAAGGTCTGCAGGTTTCCTCACGATATTTTCCTTCACCGTTAGCAAGTAAAATTTAAATTTAACACGCTCATTTTGTAAAGGGGTGCGCACCCTGGATTTTAACTCAGCACCCCCGGAGTGAGGGGTTGAATTTTTAACCACTAGGCTATCACTGCTATTTTTTTTTCGTGTAATGGTAGCATGCTGGAGATTCCTTAGATATAAACCTATCATTTTATATGTTCTACTTTACAAGCACAATCTTATTTCCCATCTTATTTTCCCATTTGAAATATTCGAATAGAAGAATACTCATAATTAAATAAATGTCCGTCGGTTTGGGGCGGTCGAAAGACAGTGATAGTCCTTTTTGAAAACAGCTTTCAGATAGAACAAACAGCCGGCGCTCGATAAACACACGGAGCGATTGGGATTTACGAATACGGAGCCCCACGTCCGCCAGGGCTGTCGCATCCCACACTACAAATGACATTAAACAATTTTCAAAGTGTGTAATGAGTATTGTATAAATATTGTACTAAACTGTACATTTAAAACATTGTTTTAGGGACATCGTATGTTCAAAATATATTTTAATTTATTTTAATAAGGCCGCTTTTTGTTTATGGCTATTTTTAACACGCTTTTTTATTAACTTCGGTTGTATGTATGTATTTGTCGCGGTTAGATAGTTAAAACCGTAATATTGTAGTTATATCCTTAGGAATATAATTATATACCGGAACATAGTTATGCGAAAGCGATTCATTACTATTTTACTAGGAATATAATTATAATACGGTTCAAGTCTAGTGATATACCTACATAGTAATATTACTGGGTTAAGTTTAGTGAAATGATTGTAGAAGTGTTTCTATTATTGCTAAAAATATTGTAACTAATTGTAGGTTACAAAAAGTTGATTTTGTAATAAAAACCAAACCCGATATATTGTTTTATTTTATTCCGATTTTTATTATGATAGATTTATACCTATTTAACCAGATAAGTATAGTCAGATAAACGGGATCCTGCCTTCTCGCCGAAAATTGTTTGGCCTATTATCACTTGCCAACTAACGGTTCGTCTATTTTTCATTTTGACAACTAATGATTGTCAAATTTTTGTATTACAACGTTTTATTTAGTAGAATTTTATTTCGAAGAATTTTATTTGGCCGAATAATCATTTTTCTACTTATTTATAACTCGCTGCAAGCGCCGGGAGCTCATGAGGAAGGACCTCGTTCAGGTCCGAAACTAGTCGGGCCACTCCGAAAAACGTACGTGAGTTAAGCCGGTACATTTATAATCATGTGTATAAACACTCATCATCATCATCAGCCTATCTTAGTCCACTGCTCGACATAGGCCTCCCCAAAAGGAGGTTTATGTCCGTAATCTCCATGCTGGGCATGCGGGTTGGAGATCGCAGGGCACAGCTTTTCGTAACGCCGACGCTGCTGCCCGTCGGAGGCCAGGGCATTTAGCCGTGCCTATTTAGGGTGCACTATACCGCAATCAGCCGGTCGCCAGAGCCAGAGTTATAGCAGGGTGCACCACGTGCAGGTAATGTTGGCTTGGGCTCCTGAGATAGTAGTTGGAACCCCTTAGACCCTTTGTAAACACTCATGAAACATTTAATAGTAAAAAAGGAAAATATACGAAACGTAGAGTCTGCGGGCAGCGACTCCGCTCAGTAGTTCAATACATTACTTCTTATGTCATAAAAGTACACAGTGACATATTCCCATTAACATTATATAGACATTATCGATATCTATATCGATACTCTAGTATATACTCTAGTATATACTCTAGTATATTAACATAGAATTGCCGTAACGTTATGTGTGTCATATTATTTGGGTTTTTATCAATGACATATATTCGTGTCTGAAATCCCTATGAAATTATCTAATTCTTCTAGTTCTATATATACTTTCTAAATATTTATTTTTATCAACTAAAGTTTATTAATAATGTACATTTCTATTATTGTGCATTATACATTGATTGTGTTAGCATATTTCTTTAATTTACAGGGAACAGCAAGAGGAAAGCGAAGAAATGACTTTTTTACCACTAACAGACTCTGATGGAAAACTTTTACCGATCCATTTTCTCACGTGCGACGAGGTGAGACACATATGTATAATTAAAAGAGTAGAAATATATTAGCATTAAAGCCACATCGTATACGATCGAGAATTATAAGTTTACCAGTAAGGAGCCTTCTGAACCCTTTAGACTCCGCACTCGCCGTGCTGGAAGCTCACGATAATAATCGTCACTAAAATTATCAATCTGTCGAACTTGTTTCTGGCATCGTAAAAGTTACTAATTTTTCTACACCGTGGTCACAATAACATTTAAAATTGGACACGCGAACAAGGAATGTTCGTGGAAGTGAAGTTAGTTATCTAACCGCGCGGTGCGGCGGCGCAGATGGCGGACGAGGAGGGCGCGGTGCGGCGCTGGGTGGACGCCGTGGTGACGCGCGGCGGCTTGCTGGCCGCGCGGCAGCAACTGCTCGCGCGCCCGCTGCTGCAGGCGCAGCTGCTGGAGGAGTGGCTCAACCACTACCGCCGCCTCGCGTGAGTACAGTACCGCCCGCTCCGCCCCGCCCCCGCCCCGCACTCACCCGCACTCACGGCGCCGTCGGTCCGCAGGCAGCAGACGCGCGGCCCGTTCCCGCCGCGGCTGCGGCGCGCGGCCGCCGAGCTGTCGAGCGGGCCCGACACGGACGACGAGTGAGGCCGCCGCCGACCGTTAGATATGCTAGATGAAAACCAAACGAGCGATCGCAAAAACTCTATTAGACGATTTATAAAACTTATACAGGAATCTTTGTCTATAGTATTGGCGAGCATTGTGTAGATAAAATTGTTTTGGAATTAATTTCGATTCTTGATGTATATTAGCGTGATATCGGTCAAATTACTAAAACACGAGGGTGAAATATATTTTTATTTGAAATCTTAGCGTCGGTTCCGATCCTTTGTCTATCGTAAGCTATTTGTGCTTAATTTGTTTCTATGAGTAGTGTGAGAACTATAGAGTTTAGCTTTATTTTTAAATCAGTTGCTAATTTTTATTAACTGTATTTGAACGTACGCCGTAAATATATATTTTTGAACAAAATTAATACTGCATTGTATTTTATATTTTCAGTTAGAGATGTTCACGATATGAATGTCGTTCTCATAACTTTTGTTCAAATATTAAAGTGTAGATTAGATGTTCTGCTCTCCGATTGCAATATAATCAGTACTCGATTTTTTAAGATTGATTGAAGTAACGTCACAACGATTTCCCCGGTGGCTCTCGCATTTGAAGAACATTTGCAATAACCTTAATAATTGTAGGTTTATAAAATTTGTGTGTATTGTATAAGTGACAAGACGAGATACATAGTTATAAGAAGTTCTTTTCTTAAATTCTTGTCAACATTGAATATACCAACTGTTTAGACAATACCGTTACGAATAGAAAGTCAGCTAAAGCGGCGCGATATTATTGTTTTGAATAATATAAAGAAATGTAAAGAGCAGTGGAGGAAATGTAAATCGAGTGATCTTTTGAGAAAATTGTGCAAAATAATATTGCTGTTTAATCAAAAATTTCAATTTTCCAGTTATGATTACACTGAGCTTTTAAGTTAACAATAATAAGGAAATATCTAATATCTTCGATGTATTTAATTCGCAATATAAAGGCAAGATAATTGTTGTTCGTCCGTCGGGTGTGATCACGGCACAGACTGATGTAATCTGGGCAGTCGGCGAGCCTCGTCTCACTATAGAGGTCGTTAGAATTAATGTCCAATATTCGATGAACTATCGTAACTAAATAACAAAAATATTAATCGAACCTGTGAACCTTCCTAACAGTCGACGATCTTTTTACATTTTACTTTATATAAAAATAGCCCTTAAGTACATTTAAATGTACGTATTACTTCCATAAAGGCAAACACTATCAGAGAGTAACTGAAAAGGACTTAAATTTAACGTATTATAACCAGCAAAGGAAAGGAAGGATTTGATTTTTCTTGTTATTCTATTAGACGTTAGACCATGTACATAGGCTATGAATTGTGATCTACAGAACGCTTACCACAGTCGTAACATGAAAATTAGTTGTACACTTCGCTTCAATGTAATATCGTGTAGATGTGTAGGCGATAATGCAGACGTAAATTCATGAATCGAATGGGGATATATTTAGTTGTCACCGGTGGGTGTGTCCGCACGTGTACCACGTGTCTTTACTGCTCAATACGAAGTGTGACACACAAAATAAGGCGACAAATTTCCGCGATATCAAAATATACAGTTTGCTCACGAACCAAATCTAGGGACGCGTCCGCGACCCCCGTCGCACTCTGATGTTCGTGCATTTGTTTCGGATCCAAAATTGATAAGTGACAAACAAAAAAGTATAAAGTATAAGAGTCTATACAAATAAATATTTTACGACACTGTACAGAGAGTATAAGGTTCTAATATTTATTATATTTTCGGTTGTATATGTAAATAGAAAGAAGTTTGTTCGCGAAGTATTACTCCATAGAAGGTATAGATAAATGCTACATACTGTTAGTGCATGGAGTATCGGCTCAAATGACCGTCGAACGCAACACGCGAGCGACGCTGCGCGGCCGCGGCGGTGTCCGGGAGACAGCTACATCGATATCACTAACTTACATTACGTAGTCCAAGATGTCTGTTGCTAATATTGTAGATTTAATTTCACTTCGCTAGCTTTATTATGCGTAGTTATATTAATATACTGCAAAGTTAATACATTTGTCTACTGGACACCGCGATGTCAAGGAGCCCTACAATGTTTCTTTTATTTTACCTTGAAAATAGCGTTTTCATTAATTTTTTGTTAACAAATGAGAAACTTTATTGAAAATAGTACGTTTAAAATGGTAGCTAATACGGTTTCAAGATATTTTTGTATAAGAAGTTCTAGTGTTCCGTGAAATTAAAATGTCAACCCTTTCCATAGAAACACGTCTGAGCTGAATTGACTTTTTGTTAATAAAATACGTACAATTTAATTTTAAATTATGTACCTACATTACCTACAAATTTTAATCAATAAAGCACTTATTTTATGAAGCGTTTATTGTTTTTTATTGCATTCCCTAATGAAAACATTTGAAAGTTGTAAAAAAAAAGTATTAAGATGGAACTGGGTAGGTACTGATATCTTAGTCTTAGAATCAGCTTTCCCTATTCCGGAGGTCCTGGGATCAAATTTGGTGCGCATAATTTTTCAAAATGAATTTTAAAGACCATTAAATTGGTATTAATCGTCGTAATAAAAATTGGAAACAGGAAATTGTGGGAAGCCTGTCAATAAGTGATAAACTGTAACCTTAATCTCAAATTTCGAGAGGAAAGTCGTGTACAATAGTGGAATAATAAAAAGGTTGGTGATGATAATGAGGTGGTATCATCATGCGTGGTCCCTAACGGAGTAGGCAAGAAACAATATGCAATATTTCCTTACATACCTGAGATGCTTCTTCGTTCGTCGTAATTTTCACACAAACACGCCCAGTTCCGAAACAAAAAAGTTGTTTCTGATATATTAAATTAACAAGAAATTTTCTGGAAAATGCTATTGTGGTTAAGGAACGAATAGATTTAATGTTCCGTAGTCGTAACGACATTTGAAGGTCATTTTAAGGGTGCTGCATCCGCCTTCAGGTGAAATTAGGGACAAATACAAGATTTTATACTAATAACAAGTACATCTAACAAATTCAAGACTGTATAGGTACGAGATGCATAATGAACAAACAATCTTAATCGAGAGGGCAACCATATTTCTTCCTTTCCACATATAAATCATAACTTTACTATTGCGGTTTCCGATTATAGTTCTACAATAAAATAGCAAGGCTTTCATACTTCTAACGTACTGATTGTATTCATTCATAGCTCCCTTCAGTTACAATATATTAGTACTTATTGACGAACGAAACATTGGTTATATCAAACATACATATGTCATGATAAACTTTAGTCGTGATCAACAATAATTCAAATTATTAGAGACATAATAAAATTGCATTAATATCACAAATATTTATTGGAAAATCGCTAGTTCTACAAACGCAATAATTCACATTTCTAAAATTTCATAAAAGTCATGTTGACGTAGATATAATTTTTCTGACGATTTCATGTTTTGTTTTATTTTTATGCATATAGTTATTATAAAAAACTACACTGGTACTTCTGTTCCATTCTGCGTTTACGTATTCCAAGCGTAAAAGGACAAAATGTACTCTTAGCGCATGAACAGACTTCACACATGACTGATTTTGCAGTTACATAGGAACACGGGCTACTAAATTACAAATTGTAATTTGATATCATTATGTTTCTAAGCACTATGCTTAGACAGTAATAAATCACGATTTCAAGAGCGTGATCTTGCAGTTATATCAGTCAGTATGAAGTGTGGCTCGAGCGAACTGCTCGCAAGATAAGAAACTGAACGCATTCGAAACGACGCGAAACTTACGAACGCACGCGCGCTTTCTGACAGCTGCTCTGTGAAACGGGAGGGAGCGCTGAGTTGCAATTTTTATTTGAAATAAGATTAGACTGAATTTTATGAATACAACTCTCGCTAGATTATTACGAGTAGTACTGTGTTTGTGTAGATATGTGTGCTTTGTGATGAAGTTAAAGAGATTTTCGTAGTGAATTGCCTGTTTGTTCAGCAAAGTGAGCAAGTGGCTCTAGCAAAATGGGTAAGTTAGCCGGGTCTCGGGTTTTCTTAAACAAATATTAAAATAATACACACTTATTTAATAGAACTGCTACCTTCTACCCAATACAATTGCGAGTAATATTTTCGGAGATTGTTTCTTATTAGAACGCAAAAATTCTTCGACTTGTTTTGGTGGAAGTATCGATTTTTCTCATGCGTCCCTATTCCTAGATTGGGTTAAAATAACTATTACTGTTGCTTAAAGTTTTAAAGTTTAAATTATTATTTTAATATTTGCTTGCCTGCCCGATAATGGTTTAATTTATAGAATTTATAAAGTGCGCGATGAGGAGGTATTAATATTAATATAATGTCTGCTCTACAATAATTACCAATTTTTCTTATTGTAATCATTCATTTAGAAGTTCCTTTTTGGGCATGATTTTCTTTCATGTTTTCGAAAATGTAAAGATTTAATATGAAATGTATATGCGATATTTCCGCGCTGTTCATACCACTATTAGGTATAATGTGATTAGTTTGGTAGTGCTGAAGTGATTAGCGACAACGCGCAAGGTGATTATATCACTTGTAGCCTCACACTAATCATACTGTCCTTGCATTGGCTACGGTCTAAATTGTTAGTGACCAAAAATCACTTGTTTTCTGTCATAAATGTCCATTCTTAATAGGCCGGGATGCGAATTTTTTAGTTATTTTCTTCTCCTATTATCTGTTTAAAGTAGTTAAGGAATAAATACCTAGTTTACAGACCAATAATATTTTTTAACAGGTATACATAGTGTATTATTATGTTTGCCATGTGGAATACAATGATATGTGGAATATAATATATGAAATAAATACTAGTCATGTTAAATACTTAGAAAAACTCACTTTGAACATATTATATCCTTAAAAACAATACTATCATCAACAATTCTACTTAGAGCTTATTACCAGCTATATGTCAACGCTTAAATTGATTGGGTACTTCCAAAGAATGGAGTATTCAGCATAAGCAGTCAATCACACTTAGTTTCAAGGTAGCTAATTCATATCTTTTGTTATGTGTCCTTGTGCCCATCATTTTCATTTCTACTGAGAAACTATCACTAATGTTGCATGATATATTGAAGATGTTCATGCTTCAGTTTTAATATGAATAATGATTCTAAAAGTGATATATTTTACACAGCATATTTTTATACAATACTCAAATTGATTATATGATTTAGACATTATGATAATTTTATCGACACATATTTGAAGAGACAAATTACTAATTAATAAGACTGTCTGATCAGCCGATAGATTTGCTATTGCAACATCTGCAGCCCATACATCAATTTCCAATTCTTGACAAATCTGCTCAAAATAACTACTGCTGTGTTGAAATTTGTTGGTTTGATATGTTAACTGTCTCATTTGTCAAGTGGTTCCAAGCATGACTGCTGATTGAGAGTTCCTGGGTTCAATTCTCTGGTTGGGTGCTATTGCATATTCAATTTTTCTAATTTAGAATTTATAGTAGTGACTTTGAGTCTGGAATTGTGCCTGTGTGTATTCCACATTTTTTCCTTATAAAATAACAGAGAAACAGTAAAAAATGATAATGTATCATAATATATCCATTTTTTCGTTATAAAATATTTGAATTTAACAAGCAATTTAAATAATGTATGCATAATTAGTGAAATAATTTATTCAATTAAATAATACTGGCATGATAGGAAGAGCTACAGAAGAGGTGTATTTACAGCTACTCTATAAAATGTCATTAAGTGCTATTAGGGGTCTTTAAGCCAATAACTATTCCACTTTAATTAAATTAATTGATTAGTGTCTGAAAATTCGATCCTGTTGTTCGGTTTGCACTACTACTTCTTTCATCCCAATAATTTATATTTCTTATATGTATATGAGGTCTGTTATTATCATCTCTACATGCCCATTTAGTCCTGATGCAGATTAAACTCCAAACAGTTGTTGAAACATTGTCTTAAGATTATATTGAATGTATTTCTGTTTTACAACTGAAGTCAACAGGCTATCTTATCTATCAACACATTTTTTGAGCATTATCAAAATGTAAATATTCTTGGATAATTACAGAAATTAACATGTTGGACAGTGGATAATATCTAGTGAAATTGTTCCGTTGGGGATGTTACAATTACTTACTCTTAATAACTGCATTTTTTTTTTAAATTTAATGTCAAATTTAAGAAATGCCAGAAATTAACATGCGGGAGAATGGATAATATCTAGACACATTGTTCTGTGAGTGCTGTTTCAATTACATCTTAATATGCAGATTGCAGAATTTGCAGATGCAAAAGAATTGCAGAATTCTTTTTAATTTAAAATAAAAATTGATAAAACCATCGAGCGAGAGAATGGATAACAAATATCTAGCGAAATTGTTCTGTTGGGGCTGTTACAATTACATCAATAAATGTAAAGAGGCACTGTTACACAGACGTTTCAACGCATGCGCTGGCCTTGAACATTGCGAAATTCATGTAGTGCTAGCTCACTCGCACGAACGCCTCAA
>DWDT01001910.1:0-14746 GCA_018245595.1 Microceris scylla | reverse complement strand
CAGCCCGTCTCCACATGCTACGGTCCGCAGCTTGGTGTAGAGCGGTGCTGACAGGTATCTCTAGTTCGGAGATCTGATCTGACCACCTCTTAGGACATCGGCCTCTGAGTCTTTTCCCCTCCACCTTTCATGTCAGTCGTTCCAGGTTGTCGCCATTTCTGCGAGCAATGTGGCCAAAGCAGCGTACCACACGCTGCAGACAGATGGAAGATAATCGCTGTTGTTTTTCTAGCTTTAGTTCTCTAAGAACCGAGATATTTGTGCGTTGTGTTCAAGGAATCCTCAGTAGTCGTCGTCAACAGCACATATCGAAGGCGTCAATTCTTTGCCTGTCGGCAGCTTTCATGGTCCATGACTCAGCTCTGTATAGAAAGATGGATAAGACAAGTGTACGGACATGGTAGACCTTTGTCTTATTAGTGATGTTCCTGTCTTTCCATACTTTGCTAAGCTGAATCATTGCTGATTTGGTCATGCCAATGCGCCTCCGTATTTCTGGCTCGCCGCCGCCCTTGTTTGTCATCAGGGCGCCAAGATATTGAAATTACTATACGTACTACATAAATACGTTTTGATGAACTTTGCATAATTTTATTTATTAATGAATTGAAATAAGAAAGTCATACACGACTTAAGTGAAAATCTTAAAAAAAGGTATTGTTCTATCTCAAGTTCAGACCTTGTTGCAACCGTAATTATTTAGGATACAGGTTTATAATTGGCTTACAGGTTTATCATTTTATAAAGCAGTGATAACCTGGTGGTTAAGAATTCAACCTCATGGCGCGTACCTCTTCACAAAAAGTGCGTTTCAAGTTTAAATATCACTTGCTAACGGTGAAGGAAAGCATCGTGAGGCAACCTACACATCTTAGAATTAATATTTTTTAAAAATTCTAAGGTGTGTGAAATCTGCGAGCCAGCACTTGGCCAGCGTGGCAGACTACGGCCTTAACCATCTCAGTGTGAGACGAGATCCATATTCCAACAGTGGGATGTTAAAAGGGTCGATTATTATTATTATTACATTTTTTATAATTATCTTAAAAACATAACCTTAAAACTAATAGAGTTTAACAGTCCAAAGATATACAATACAAACCAAGGTATACCAAGGTAAGACCAAGCATTAGCAACCAATTCGTTCAACACTAATATACTGGTGATGTGTTATGAAATATCGCTGTGTTATTAATATGTATAAATGGAATGAATATAGGCCTAATGCATAGCAACGATTACTGTGTGATATTTTTACAGATGAAGTTGTTTCTGTGGCTACGGCTAAGTGTACCTACATGAGACGACAAAATGTTTACATGCGTTAGTCCAAAGAGCTGATTTATTTGTGATGGCTTACTTCAATAAAAATAAAGTAATGCCCTATCGCGTCCAGCGCGCTCTACGAGTATCTGACGAGCTATCGGCCGTTCATTGTACGTATGTTTTATTCATGGATTCCAACCTCACTTGTTCCCGCATTGTCTGCTAGTCTGCAATTATTGAATTTATATTTTAAGCCTTTAGCCATATCACTGAATTAATGCAGAGGCTGACTCATGCGTGTCGTGCTTGGATAATCAAGGTTGTCCACTTGTTCAGTGGACTGATGTTGATTTATCGGACTCCTATCGATATTGATCGATGTGTCTGACAATGTGACCGCGGCTGGCAAGTAAAAAGTATGAGAAAGTCTATGAGAGCTTCACTCAGCGAGTAACAGTAACACAGTGATTATGTTGCACATAGTCCAGATGAACACGTCACCAGCTTCGTTTCTAATTTACGGTTTGTTTTTAATAAACTTAAAAACTTAAATAAATTTTTTGTAATATTATTATATGTACATATGTAGGTCAAGTGTTTAATTCTATTTTCATCCATTGTAGATCGCTTTACGCTTCTATCCGATAAGCGATAATTGTTCTAGATTAGGGTGAATGATTACAATGAAATGCAACCAAATGTTTTTGGTTAAAGATAATGTATCCCTGCATGACGTCAACTCGATTAATAAAATCATATCAACGTAATCGGAAATTCTTTAACTCTCCTTGAAATAACGAAATAATAGATATGGGTACTAATAATGTGCACTTAGTCGATAAATATAATCCGTACTGAAGGGAGATATAAACAACAAAAAGATTGTACATCTTGTGTTGAAAATAATTATGCTAAAAGCCGCAGACCCTTCCATCTGCTTCGATAAAACATACTTAAATATAGGCATAATAAAAAATCCGAGTTACTTAAACGAATATTTTAATGCACGTCTCGTACTCTCCGTAGTGTGTAGTGGCGAGGAAACATTTAAAAAAAAAGTACGCGCTCGCCGGAAAGTATTATCGGTACTTTCAGTTTATGGACTTCAAGTACTGCGACAAATTTAAAAATACATACGAACACGATGGCAAAAGGTCTTTTGAGTTGACCGGCGAGCTGCAGACGGACGTAAATGAGCCGCTACAAAATGCTGCCAGTGTTTGCTTAGAAATCATGATTGTTCCGAGGATTATTGTTGTATGTGTCGTTCGTCGCGGCCGCATATCAAACAGTCAGCCAACCGGCGCTATTTCAAGTTAATCAGCCACCAATGGCCGGTGGTTGCGTAATAGCCGATAATAAGAACCCTTACCTTTTTATATCGTTACGATGTTTAAAAAATATTTTCGTAATGAAAACTGAATTTCTATCGTTATATTTATTATTATGCTTTATTTATCTCAATGATACGTGAAGTCTAAAATGTAGTCTTACTAGTTGATCCAACGAACTTCCGACCCACTTCGTATCATTTTAGAGTCAGTCAATGTTGTGTTGACTGTTTTATTTAATTTTTTTTTAAGATACAATTATTGCTATAAAATGTGTACACAAACTGAATTAAATTCAACAATCAAGATGAGAGGTATTTTAATTACATTGACATGAATTTAAGTTGTTTAGAACTTAATAATGAATAATATATGAGAATTAATTGATGAAAATAAAAGTAATTAGACTAAATCGCCTGGCAACCGAAACGAGCACAATAAATTATAAATGTGATATTTATTTTCATAATTAGCAAAACGTCTAAACGAATCCTACATAAATACATACGTGATCGCGTTGTAGAAACATTCGAATTATTCAAGTGTTTTTGTGCCAACCGCCGCAATTCAACAAAACGCACTGGCGCCGCTCTGCGCGGCGCGGCGCTTACGATCTTTTTGCGGTACTGCGATTCTAAGCAAGTTGCACTTCCAAAAATCGGAATCAAAGTTTTGCTCTAACTTAACAGATAAGACTTTTAGTTGGAACAAATCACATACTTAAAAACAGAATGTTAATCAAGTAAATAGTCTCGGAGTTCATTACAGTCACATTACAAGACACAAAAATTAAATGTAATAAATTTAATATTTTTATATACATACCTTATACTATACCTTATATTACAGGTAATATTTTTTATGATTATAATAGCGGACCCAGCAAACATCAATATGTTATTTTGTCAATATGTTATAACGTCAATATGTATGAAAAACTATTTGAAATGTAATTAACTCCACACAAATACACGGAAGAAATGAGTTTTGAATAACACGTCGGTTACTATAGTACTATACCACGAACGCCACCTGGTGACAGAGATCCGAAACAGAATTACCGATTTTTTAATATAAACATTTTCTATCGTATCCAATCGTAAATTTAAATCATTCTCGAATCCATCTGAAAATACACAAATAATTTCATTTAATTCGATCCGGCCGTTTAGGAGTAGTTCCGTAACATACACAAGCACGGATGAAATATATATTGTATATATAAAGATATCCATACAAATAGACATAAAACGTGTGCGTGTGATTAGTCGTTTAAAAAGAGTATTATATCATAGTATTAATAACTAAACCCTTTAAATAGTTGTAGTGGCTACTAAACGTAATTGGAATAAAATAAAAAGAATATTAATGAAATAAATTAAATGTTTACCATTTATTGCAGAAAATATGAATAAACCTTTTTTGATTTTCTTTTGGGGCACAAATGATGTAAATAACTGCAACATTTAAGAACGACTAGACACTTTATTGATTAATCATACAACATGGTAAGGAATTGATTAAAAATGCCTTGTGGTCAACGAGATACGAGACGTAAAGAGGAGTGCCAAGGCTTTGGGACGCCTTACAACAATAATCGATACACTAAGGATAAAGTAATTAGTTTTTTATCACTGTCGCGACGTCTCTTTTTCAATAACATATTGGATTTCATTAATCAATATTACTGCATGTTATATCGGATGACATTAAAAATATTCAAAACTTTACCGCCGGCATAGAAATAAAGTCTTTAGAATTTAAAAATGGTCATTGCCGTTGTATAGCTTTAGGGACACTCTCCGGTGTTTACTTACGGGTTTAGAGTTTAAGAGACAAATGCATAATTTTTTTAATACTCATTACCGACATATACTGGTATTACGTGGTCATAGCTGGAGCCCTATAACTAAACGCGTAACAGCTAAAATTAAGACCGATAGCTTCCAAATGTGCCAACGTAAAACAGGATTTACGATCGGTGGAGTCTTCAAAACGGAGTTCAGGTTATGAAAGAATGCTCAAAGCAATCCGAAATACGTTCTCACGTCAAACCAGATGGGTATGAAAATAAAAGCTACATTCGACCTTCGTCATTTATTTATGTTGCTCGAGAAAGTGAATGCGGGAGGCCGGTGTTGGTGTAGTTTCACCTGTTCAAGAAACCAATTCCAAAACGTATTACCCTTTGTTCCCGCGCCCGCACGCGCCCCACTCGAGCTGCCTTTGATCGAGATTGCGCCTTAATGTGACAACGTGCGAACGCGGGGGCTACGCTCGTTCTTTTTATTTTCATATGTCGTAAAACAAAGCTCTTGAAATAAGTAAGAATTCATGTCATAATTAAAAAACAATATAATGTTATCCGATGCCGTGTATATTGAAGTACAACTGTGTGTTAGTACTAACACAGAAGTAAATCAGTTAATTCTTAATAACCAATAGTAGTAACTTTGTATAGTTTGTAATTCGCTATTATAGCGAAATTATATCAGCCCGTTATCTTACTGTTAGTTTTCATGAGTGACACTGTATTAGCATGGTTTCACCAATTTGCATGAGGTCTGTAAAAAGCTTTGCATGCATTATGTAAATTATTAGCCAAGTGCTAAAACCCAGTCGCATAACGTGCACAGTTAGGGGCACTTACAGCTCGAATGTACTCACAGTTCGAAAACATTACGAAGTTATTGAGGGTGCGACCTTACATGTTTTGTAAAATAAAACTGACACATTTCGTACAAGACCCAAGAGTGCCTGCATTGTAAACTTACCTGTCGTAAAGATAGGTTTAGTAAGTGGGCCACGTGTTGCAACCCATGGTGCTTCAGTCGCGCACTTAAGCGGCGTTTACACCGTCGTATACGAAACGGGTGTTTGTGGTTATGGATACGACAACAATTGTGGAACTAGCGGCATAAACAAGTGGGAAAGCCCCACTAATAATACGATTATTTAAAATAGTGTCCACTAAGGTGAAAGTAGTCTACAGTTGTAGTTATTACTGTTTCCTAAAACTGATAAAATCATCATCATCATCATCATCATCATCAGCCTATTACCGTCCACTGCGGGGGCTGCATAGGCCTCTCCAATGGCACGCCACTAAGCTCGCTCTTCAGCTCTTCGCATCCTACCACTGCCAGTCACTTTGCGTACCTATATCGTCACTCCACCTAGCTGGAGGGCGTGCTACACTACGTTTGCCAAGTCGCGGTCTCCACTCCAGAACACGTCTGCTCCAGCGGCTATCGGTTCTTCGACAGATGTGACCAGCCCATTGCCACTTCAGCTTGCTAATCCTTTGGTCTATGTCAATAACTTTGGTTCTTTGACATTGCCATGCCATTGGAGAGGCCTATGTACAGCAGTGGACGATGACAGGGTAATAGTGGGTGTGTGATGAAATATTAATTATGATTTTCAATATCATTACTCTTATAAAATAGGTTGTTAACTAATATTCTAAATCTAAATACTGGTATGTTTATAGTTGGGTTGTCGACAGAAGCGAGCTCAGCCTCTCATCTTTTGAATATCCAAATACTACGCAAAATAGATTAATAGAATTGCTTGAGATAATTCAATTTCAAAACGATTTTCACCTCAAACAAACGATTTTAACGGACATAATTGCCTTTGTTATGGATTGAACGTATTTCATTGTCTTTTTGCCAAGAAGCTGTGATAGTAGGTACTAGGTATTAAACAAATATTAAATTAATCAATTTTAGTTTAATATACGTGTACTTTAATTAAGCTGAAGTTTCTCTACATATAAGAACTTTCCTCGCAGACACATAATATGTACATATACGAGTATGTATCTTATATTTAAATAAATAAAAAAACGATAGATACAATAATAAACAATGTTGCACGCCTATACAATTATGAAGTGAGCATTATTATTCGTCTAGACGTTGTTTCATTTTAAGTAAAAGATTAGTTAAATGGCAGATCGTTTGCGTTCATAAGTATCTGTGCCTTCATAATAAAGAACTTGACAAGGTCAAAAAGTTTAAATTTGAAATAGGAATTACGCAACGGTGACGATAATCTCACGTATTAGCGCACGTGCAGGACACCCGAGAAAGTTGTCGAACTATGAGTAGCAAATCGAAAGTACCGGCAGCCGTGTAAAGTGAAAACTATTGTTTGAGAGTACTCTCTCCTCTTAAATCGCGATGCGCGTAACAACTTCCTGTGAGTGCGATAATATGTTTTCGTCCTATTCATATTCCATTGTCAAAGTTTGTTTTGCCGTACACTCTGGTGTTTTGAGCATATTCGGTGCATAACATATTTTTTTAGTATTATGTATTCAGATATTTCATGATGTTGATGATGATGATGATTAGGATATTTATTTCATAATACTATATAAGACAGACATTTAGTCTATATAAAACAGACATCTGTATTCATTAATAATTGTTTGAAATTGGTTTTATAGCGGAAATCAGGTTGCGATATTTAGTCGCGACTGAATTTTCTTAACAAATAATCTAGTTTGAATTGTTGAGCTGTTAACTGTCAAAGTATTAGTAGGTGACAGATGTCAAGTAAATTGTCTAATGTTATAGAAACTGTTAATACAAATTCATATTGTTATCTTGTAGAATTAAGATTAACGAAATCTTAAAATATTTTTTGTTCCCGCATTTAAATTTATGAAACAGGCACTTCTTGACTTTATATAAAACCCAAAAAAAACCAAGATGGTGCAATGAACGGTGGGAGTAGCTATAACTGTCAAATCTGACAATTCCATTTACGTTCATGGTAATTAACTGAAAATGGTTTCATTAACGCCGTTATCGTGCTAATTAGATTTTAAATTAACATCTATTTAATGAAGTCAGTTATAATTTAAGGATTTTAATTGCTTTGTAGATGCAAATGTATGATTCTTAATAAATAGGAGAAAAAAGTGGCCAAATACTGGTTGGTTCGTTCCATTGTTCTTATTTCGAAATTTGAATTTGCATTTTTCAATATTAAGAAATTTTGTGTATGCAAAGAATGATGAATGTAGAAGAATCACTAAGGTCTTAATGAATGGATATGCTTAGCAGTCTGTAAATTCTATCATCTTTGCCAACCCCTCAGATAGCTGGGCTTTAAGAATTAATAATAGTAAAACTTCTATTAAGGCCTATTCAAATAATTACTTTAAAACTATTTCTAACCTGATGATACCTCACATCGATAGTCAAACTCCTCTGCCTACCCCATTGTGGATTACAGGCGTGATGTTACTTTTCCCTTTTATCATGTAGGTATATTAAGAAATAACGCAACTGAAAACGCGAAAGGGAAATCAATAATTTCAATCAGGTACCAAATCTAGGAATACTCTCAGGATATATGGTTGAGGAAATTATTTCCGAAGATAAATGAAATAGTTCCGCAGAGTTAAAGTCGTATGCGGTGAAAGTGGTAAGACAGCGGAATGAAACTAGTTACGGCGCCATCGTAGTTGAGTGGCGTACAAATGTTGTTTGACGTTAACATTCCAGTTGAGGACGACGCACGGACTTACTTGTGATAGAAAAACGGGAAACGAACCTGCTTCCACCTGCTCACGTTTTGCAACAACTGGAAATATAACTAATATTAAGCACGCTGCTTAGTCATAATTACATCTTGCTTCAATAATTTCGTAACATAGCGAATCGCCTGAATGCCTGCTGAAGATATTTTTATATAACTAAATTGCAAATCAAAAATTACCTAGTAACTCCGCTTCACTTGCTAAGCTCCGTGAGGTGTAAAGTGTTAATTATTTATGCTGTAGTGCACAGCCACTCCCGGTTTACACCTACAGATATTCGCTAGAAATACCTCAAATTATCTGACGACGTTAGTGCTGCTCTAGGTGCCGTGGAGGAACTGTGTACGTCTACGTTTTAGCCATTCCTGTATTTAGTAAGAGGTATTGGTTTATATATTTTAGTATTATTTCTTATCTGTATTTAGTGAACAAATTATATTACTCTCGTATGTACTTGTATGTTGGTTGAACACGCCTGTAATCCTCGAAGAGGTAGGCAAGGGAGTGTAGTACACTTGCACATTTCACTAGTTACGTTTATGTCTCATAGAATAAGCGGTGAGCCTATTGGCATACACAGGGCACAGATCCAGACTCCGAGGCGCTACTAAAAATTCTAAATTTAAAAATCCAAAAGTACCCTACCCGGAATTTGAACCCAGGACCTTCCAATCGGCAGTCGCGCTTGTAAGTTGTAACCACTCGACCAAAGAGGCGGTCCTTTTATGGTGAATATTTTAAAAGTATAGTAAAATTAAAACTTCTAAGATTTAAACGTGGATATAATATAATACTTAGGTATATGCTTCAGTCCTGTAGTAACATAACTTATCATACTAGGTTTAAATATACTCAGATATTTTAACCTGCTGTAATGTACACGTATTAACGAAATTTTTGGCGATTCGTTGCGATTTCCATCAGACGCACGACGGTTAAGCAAGATTTGTTTGGAAATATTTGTTTGGTAAAGTTAGCTTTTTAATTAAACACAATCTTTTCGGGCTTCTCGACTTGATTAATGTTTACAATGGAAGGTGGAACTTTCCGTGTTTCATTGAATTATGCGAACAAACAGTTGCTAAATCAGAGTGTTTTTTTCACCACAATATAAAAATTATTTACGTCATGTCCCACGACTGTGTTTTATGATGCCTTTTTGTAAAAGGGATCTAGCAAGTTCTTAATACGAAACGTTGTTATGACTGCTTGAATTGTTTCAGAAGCAGTCAAAGCCAATACGTGAAACTTAATTAATTATACCTCAGTCAGAAACGTGATTAAAGATACGGTAAAGGATCCAATATTAATACAAATAACTAACATTATGTATGATATTTAACCAAAATTGACAGCTTTTTACAACATTAAGTGGTTTTCGGACATACATAAGTAAATTATACTGCCTAAATATAAAAAATCTCTTATCCTAAGAATTAGCAAATGTTATTTCAATAACAGGAGGATAAAAGTTAAAACAACGTGGATGGTACAGTAACAATATTATGATGCGGCATCCCACGAGAATAAATTTTAGGACCATTATTGTTCTTCGTGTCCACTGATAACGTAAAAAACAAATATTTCCAACGATGTCACATTTTACGCAGACGATAGTTGTCACACATTGAACATCGTCTGAAGGAAATCATGTATGATGCTCATACCATTTAGGGAGGATAGTTCGAATGTAATCTTAACTAACGAATGGAAAAGTAAATTTTATATTTTTTATCATTGACAAACGAAAAATACCAGGCAGCTAGTTAGCGATGGAGACGATGAAGTCAATCTGAAAATTAGACGTACAAAGCTGTGTACATCACTTATATAAGAGGTTAAATCCGGAAAGGAAAATTTCTTAATTCATTATATCAAGTTCTGTAATAAATATATATACGTAGATATCATTTAAATTATTTAAGGATAAACATATTTGGTAACCGGTGCTCTCTGCCTACACCGTAAAGGACCTGGCGTGATGGTACAATAATAATAATTCAAATTATCTGAAAAACATTATTGTGAAAGAGAACATTTTGTACAATGGCGTTAAGTAACCCAAAGTAGGGTGTATCTAATATAAACATAATCACGCGGACAGCCTCGTGTTGTCGCACCACGTGCTAGCGCCTCGCTCCATCGTCATTCTGCTTTGAATGTGCTAATTAAATACGTCCAAATTGCAAAACCTTCGTTAATTTGACATACATTCAACGTAGCTGCGACTAGTCCTCCCCGGGGAGTTTATTCAACCACTTTATTGTCAGATACAGGTTTCATTGCGTTGGACAAGATAATAGTCTAACGCTATGTCTACCTTAATACTGTTTCTATTTATATTGTTAAATGAGCGGTGTTTCAAAATGTACGCCGTTTTTAATAAACGTTCTTTGGACTTACAAGGAGACTGTTAACATTGCTTTATCAAGCAAACTTTGTTTAATAGTTTTTCAGTTACGCGTTACACTGTAATATTTGCAATACCTAATTGGCAACGAGTGTTCGCTATCGTCGGGTAAATTGCACGCTTGTTAGCCGCTTTTGAATTAATAAAATATTGTTGAAAAACTGGAAATTTCTACCAATACAGTATGATACTATCCTTTATATTGCCGTATGGAATGTAATCGCGAATAATAAAAAAAATATATATAATTGACCCATTATAATTCCCTGTTGGAATATGGGTCTCCTTTCGTATTGAGAGGCTCAAGGCCATAGTCTACCACGCTGGCCTAGTGCGGGTTGACAGACTTCACATACTTTAGAATTTTTTTTTTTTAATTTCTAGGGTGTGTAGGTTTCCTCACGATGTTTTCCTTCACTGTTAGCAAGTGTTAGGGTACAGAATTGATGATTTTTTGACTGAATCGAAAAAAAACGATTTATTGAACTCATAACACAAATATTTACTCGAAAGATTTTAGAGTACCTACTACATTGAGTACTGAAATTGATATTATGTATGTACTAGCCAAAATCAATAACGAGCCGATCTAAATAATAGGTTCTTTCATTAAAAATGGAGCAGAAACCCAATAATTACCTACTAATTAATATACAGCGTAGTTTATATTAAACGTCAATATAAAGCGACCCTAATTAAGACATTGTTCGAGGCTAATAAGTAATGTGGCTTCGTTCAAAGTGAAAACGTGTTGTTACGGATATCAAGAATCAGGATTTCAGGTCTGCCAGCCCGGACTTGGTCAGCGAGGCAGATTGAGGCTTTAACTTTTCCGAAGAAAGCACACTCTTATACAACAAAGGGAAACAGTTGCTAACAATGATCAGGAGTCAGGCAATTCTAATATTTCAGTTTTACGACATGATGGCAGTGATTACAACGGGATATGTATAAAAGACAACTTTACTAGAATGTAAAATGAAAAAGAACAAATTTGTCACCGTCACCGGGTCATTTGCGAGGGGAAAAAATATCTTTGAGAGTAAGGAGATCATGGATTTGTTTATATGTGTACACTTGGAAAGGGGATAAATATGACGTTCGTCAAAAGCATTTGAAGGTATTTTTTAAATGTCGGCATATTTGTATTATTTTACTGTTATTTTGGAAGTTTTGAAACGTTTTGAAACCGTTCTCTACAAAAAACTGAAGGAGTATTCTAAAACATTTGCAATTTCAATCCCCGAAGGAGGTCAAGTGTCGATTTCTACTTCTACGTCAAATATTTATACACTTCCTCACTATAATATGTTTTAATAAATTCGGAACTGAATACGATGGTAGATCTAATTGCACGTTATAAAGACAGGCCTAGAACATCTACCAGTAGAAAATTTCTTTTTCGTTCAGCCTAAATAACATTAACATAACTTATTATAAATACTTTGTTCTGTAAAAGAATCTTAGACTTTTTATAATCAAAGAATACGATTTAATACAGATTTATAACGATTCTGTTTTCTAATCTTACGTCTTTTTGATCTACAAAGCATAAAATGGGCATAGCATTAAATAACGTTACCCCAATTTTTAATGGAACTTCTTGATTTGTTTAATGATTCATTTACTTAAGATTTTTTATTAGTCGATATTTATTCTAATCGTCATCGCTATAATCATCGTCAGCCTGCTCCCGTCTAATTCCATTTATTTCGATCACGTAGGAATATTGTCGCTTTGATTTTTAATATTGGGAATACGACGAAGTATATAATTAACGAGGTTCGTATACAGTGCATACACAAAACTTATCTTCAAATGTACCCGCTGTTACTCGCGCACGGTGCTGTACGACTGCGATATCAGGCTCGAGTTTCTCAGGCAACAACTTAGACATCAAATATTTACAAGAACTATTAGTCCATCAAGGCTTGATCTCACATCCTTGGCTCGAAGCCAAAACTTACGCACGTGTGTTAGTAAGCACATGTACTGACGCGATGCAGAACATCTCTTTACATAGATACATACGCCCTATCCTGTGTTACATCAAATAAACATACTATCATATATATACTCTGTCGCGGAAAAATTATGGTCTTTATATATTTCTATAAATTTACCGTAGAGTAAGTAGCCGTAGAAAACCATTCAATATTTCTAATTCACACACGTGATATGTGGTTAGTGCAATGTATATAAAATCTCTGCGCAGACCAAAGTTTTCAAAGTTTCCAGAGGCAATAAGACAGACAAACATGTGTATTTTCCAGCTCTTGGTTCGTTAAGAGAGGGCCTTCGCTAGACTGACATTTAAATGACACCTGCGTCTTAGGTGCCGTTGTCACAGAAAGCAAAAACTTAAAGTACATGTGTAAAACAGA
Organism: Microceris scylla; assembly: GCA_018245595.1. Classification (NCBI taxonomy): domain Eukaryota; kingdom Metazoa; phylum Arthropoda; class Insecta; order Lepidoptera; family Hesperiidae; genus Microceris; species Microceris scylla. The sequence continues at coordinate 1,798 of DWDT01001910.1, read as the reverse complement.
CTTATTAGTAGGTGTATAGGATTAGAAAAGAACTATATTAGTCATTAGCTATTTTGGCACATAAAATCCTGTAAAATTGAACCTGCATATTATTAATTTAATACGACAGTTACCACTCCATGCAACACGTAGTTTTGATTTGAATACGCACAGAACGCGTTTATAAATCGATGTACAAACATGTGTACGACTTATTTACTTTCAAGTTAATGGCAAAGGAAAGTGGAGGTCATAAATAACTATTTTTATAAAACCTGCATCACGTCTTGCACGAGGGTAGCCGGGCGCGGTTGCCGGCGTTGAATTTTTCACACCACCGCCCATCTCCGCCCGCCTTACTTAATAAAATATCAGTAAGACTTCGTCACATCTCAGAATCATAAACTTTTCTTAGTGACACACTTAAAATATTTTAGTTTACATCGACAACGTGATACTTTGCTTACAGCGCTACTAAAAAGTGACCTAGAAATTTCAAAATAAATATAAAATTTTGATTCAAAATATTCTATTCACAAAAGCCTTGTTTTCAGCATATAAGTATGCCAGAGGAAAATTAGATAAAATATGTAACATTTAATGTTCTTAAAGAAGATTAATTTAGACAGATCATAATAAATTCATACAGTAATTATGATAACAAATATTAACCATAATATATGACTTACGTACTTCGCTATTATGTTCTTTAAAATTCAATTCACACAACAAATTCGATGATGACTAGTCTAATTTCCACAACTTTTATTAACAGTGGAACGAATTAAATTCATAGCACGCACAGTAAGAGATATACATATAATTACAACTATTAATAATAATTAAATGTGACTTCAAATTATGCAGCTATTAATTCAGAAATTTGTATTCTGTTATCTGCGTTAAAAATAATAGCCGCTTTATCCTGTGCATCGAGTTTTAACTACAAACAGTTAACAGATGCCAGTGGTGGCATCGGTTCAAAATCTACGACATAAACATGAACAGGAGTTAAATTACTCTAAAAATATTAAAATAGCCAGGCATAATACCCTATCTAATTCTTTATGACGAATACTATTGTCCATATATTCATAGTATCATTACATAATCTTTCATTCGCAATAATTAGTAGTATTATTACATAAGATTATAGATATACCGGCTTAACTCACGTACGTTTTTCGGAATGGCACGCCTAATTTCGGACCTGTACGAGGTCCTTCCTCTTGAGCGTCCGGCACTTGCAGCGAGGTCACGTTGGAGACTGTCAGTCTCCAACGCGACCTCGCAAGTGTAAAAAAATTAACAGCATTAAGTGGTGTTACTATTTTCGTGGCTAACATAGATTTAGCTGCATTCGCGTCACTTAAGATTTTATGGACTAAGCAATTTAATTTCTATATTGAGTTCTTAATAAAACGATGTGACTAAAATTAGTTATAATATGAATGAGACGTTATAAAATAACTGTACCGGTTGCTCGTCTTAAGAAAATAAATGTCAAGAGGTAATGGACGTGTTGCTTCTGGTGAGAGTTTGTTGCCGTCGCCTATTATGCCTTTCAGCGCTTATAACAATGCACCTCTACATAGACGATATTATATTACACTAGCTGTGCCCGCGACTTCGTCCGCGTGGAATTTTTATTTAGAAATTAATTAAGGAAACATAAAAGTGTTTTTCATACAAAGAACCTTTTAATTAAAGTACCTACTTCTGTGTATACGATATTTCCAGTGCTAAATTTTGCCGTTGTTGCAATATTTTTTATTGCTGCTCCTCTCCTATTCATCTTAGCGTGATGTTATATAGCCTA
>DWDT01001909.1:0-14748 GCA_018245595.1 Microceris scylla | reverse complement strand
CAGCATTGGTCGGTGCATTGTTCAAGCTCAAGGTCAAACCTAGACCACCCTTATCCGATTATCTTCACTATTCGTAATTGGATTTATCTTCACTATTTTCCATTGAACCCGCCAGTTCATGGTGGAATGCCTTGTTATGAAAATTTCAATATTCATATACATACATATGTATATATTGACGTAAGAATTATACACAATGTATATATAGGTCCTTGCAATGTTCATTTTTATGCCGATTAAAAAGAATTTTGGTAAGCATTATGATCAATATTATCATATTAACAAAATATATGTATATTCATTCGCAGCCCTATATTTCTGGATAGAAATTACTGGACAATTAATCCTTTTATTTTTCACTAATTGAAAAGATACACATACATATCTCTGAATAAAAAGATACACTATAACGAAACCGCGTAGGCACATTTCACACGCTCTGACGGACATTATAAAGAACTTTATTGTATGCAAGTATACTCAAGACATTTTCTAAAATGTTTACTGACGAGTACAAGAAACTTGATGTTTGGTTAGTGTATTCTACCGGCCCAACCAGCATGGAGACAAATTACTGTTTTATTAATCGTCTGATGATAATAAAACTATATATAACCAGTGATTTATGAGAACCTCTCAACAATATTTACGGCAATAATATAAAAAAAGTTACGACCACACATGACTCGGTAAATAATGGATTTTTACTAATAACGTATGACGTTAATGTTGTATGGTATTTCATTAAATTAAATTGATACACTTATTCCAAACGAAAATCTAGAAATTGATTTTAAAACAGTTCCGGCGATAAACGTAAAAGAGTATCTTGGAATATTGGAAAACTACATAAAAAAATCTATTAAAGAGAATCGAACGCGAAACTCACTGACGTGCCTTGTAAAAGTCCTATGACTAGTATTGATGATGAGAAAACTGATAAACTTGAAATTTTAAAGTAATTAATGTTTAATTTACTCTTGTCGTGACAAAAATGAGTATCAGATGAAATAATTTTGGGCCTCCGTTATATCAATGTAACCGTAACAAAGAAATTGTCAATGTACAGAAAGTTAGACGATTATTATTGTTACTTTCTTATACAGTCCATATCTGATACAGATATATTACTTGCCGTAATTTTAAGATGCTTGAACTAGAAATCTTTAGGTACCATAAATTTAAAATATACCTGGTTTTTAATAGTAATTTCTGAAAATAATGCAATGCGGAAAAGCTTCTCTACACAGTTAAACCATAATGAATATAAGTCGTTTATTTGAAAACATTCATTTCCTTTTCTAACACAGCAACGCGCACGACATCGCAATTAAAGTAGTTGTGAAATACATAGTAATTGTTTTTAAATTAATCCCTTCAAAACAGTTACCAGTAATATGTGAAGAAAATTCTATAATTTCTGCAATCACGCGAATTGTGAGCGAACACAAAAGCCAGTGTCAAGGACGCGGAAGTAAATTTGCGTTACTCGTAAAAACATGACATTAACATAAATTACATTTATAACTAACATCGCAAGACTGCAGGAGCACGACCTAGTTTTGTCTTTACGAGGACGACCCTTACGAGACGGCACGCACGGCTTCTTTACTTACAATCGCTGCATGTTTATATTCCTTTGTTGGCCAAACAGTAAACGTTTTATTGTAGAGAACGATTGAAATTTGAAAATACTACTGCCAGGCCTTTTTTGCTTATTAAATACCTCACCACTTTTCGATAACGAACAAATCCTGAATCAACCACACGCTCACATAGTTTTCTACTAGTGATTACTCATGAACAATTCCTACCAACAGTAACATGGACACTAAACAGTCCTATCCGACAGTCTTATCCGAGGTTGGTGGTGCAAATTTCTATTAGAAGCAATATTCGCTTGTATCTACTGCCTGCTCTGCTACTCTCTTTTCTAAAAAATCATGATCATACACTAAGTTACACTTTACAAGTAACGACAGAAACGCCATTTCGCTGCCACATCATAATCTCTTGGGAGGCAATTATTACCATAATGAATAATTATATGGAACAAAACAATTATATCTGTTAAAATGACACCTGTGGGAGGTACGGTAAGTTATTATAAATAGGTAACATCACGCCTGTATTTTCCCGAAGAAATAGTCAGAGGAGTAAACTACACTCCCACGTTTCACCAGATACCACGCACCATGAAATAGGAGTTTAGCCTGTTTCCGTACATCGAGGACAAATCCAGACTTATATAAAATAATATAAAATGTAAATCAATTTCAATCTGTAAACCTTAATACTAGGAAAATAGATCATATAATATATAGCGAGGTCTGCAATAAACCATATGACATTGTAAAAATAATTATAGTTAAAAATCTATTTTCAACCTTAATAAAAGAATAGAATAAGGAAACAATTACAAGCCCGCAGTCTACATGTAAGGTTGAATTCTAAACATACCTTCACTGATGGGACCCCTATAATGATAAAACAACCAGTCAGATCTACTAATGGGGCCAAACCATTAACGCAGTTATCAAATTTATGACAAGCTGAAATGCATAAAATTATAATTAAGCCTCATTAAATTTATAATGACTCAATACCTTGTAGATATTACAACATTTTAGTGAAAAGGGATATATGGCAGAAAAATATTATAAATAATTATAACATGTCGAAAAACATGTATAAATTTTGCACATTTATAGAAATCATATCCTTTGTTCATTCTGTACATTAACTAAAATAAACACATTATTAATTTATGTTATACCATAGGCTTATCTATTTAATGATTTTGTTGTGTACAATGCAATGGAAGCAAATCTCTAGACATAAAATTACCAAAACAGACTCGCAGGCGTTATGAAACGTAGCCGTAAGATCATTAACCCGTAAACATAATATGAAATCCAAGCGACCTGTTTCTGAAACACGTCCAAAATGAAAGGGGAATTGTAGAGCGATTTTAACGATGATTTTATCTTGAAATGTTTATTTGCTCGGTGCTAATACTTTACTGTCAAATGGCCTCGTACTATTAGGATGTCGCTGTTATTTGAGTTCGTATGAATACAACGGGGAGGGGGAATGCGCACGCGACGGGGATCTGGCACCAACGGTCGCACGTAGTTAATTTTGGCCACTCGTGTCCAACACACAAATAATTAGATTTTTCAAATACCAGACCGAATTGCGTAACTTCTATTGACACGACAATATCCTACAATTTCTTATTACCGTATAAAACGGAAGAAGCCACTTCAGATAGACGTTGATGATATATGTATTTATACGCGCATCATGGAACAATGGGCGTTTCGTAGCCAATAGACGGCTGCAAAGGCCAATTACTGAGATGTTTCTGCAACGTCATGTTTACAACCATACAATTATTGATTTATAGAGTAAACCTATAATTATTATTAGGCGCTTGTGTCGAAATTAACTGACTTAAATTGTCTAAATAGATCAGATACTGGCTGTTGGGAGAGTTAGTTGTCTTTTTTTTTAAGTACAAAATATTTTACAAACTTAATATATGTATAATCAACTAAACTACGAAGCACTTTGTAGGAAGGATAAAAGTTTCTCTCGAAATACCTGTCATGTAAAATAATACATTAAATATGACACTAATTTTGTAATTATTTTACATCGCGGAACCGTCTTATCATCATCACTGTTGGACATTAGACAATAGCCCTATAATAATGATATATCTAATAATGATAATTATAAATTTATTTCTATATTATTTCGTACACAGCTTCCTTTAGCGTCTCTGAAGGGCACAATCGTCGCAGAATCCGGAGATCAGCGTAGAGGACAGATACTTAACCGCGCCAGAAGAGCAACAATGCGATTTATTAATAAATCCAACATTGACAAAGACCGCCAAAACACCTGGACGGCGGCCAATCGTTAAAAAAACCGGCCTACACCGAAAGACGCGACGTGAAACAATCCGATGACGTACTGAAAAGAACATTGTCTGGGCTCGTAAATGCCCAGACGCCTCAAAATAACAATGAATAAAGCTTCCTCCATAATCCGGTACCAAATAAAATTATTTATGGATATTGTACATTTAGTCATTGTTATTTATAACTGTGAATAAATAAATATTAATAACGATCGCACATGTAAAGAACCTTTTAAATTAGTCTACAATATTCTCAACATATCTCGTTAGACATTATGGGTTCTAGACTGTTCTATTATGTCATTACAGATGGGTACGAATGTTTCAATCCAAAATTACTCAATATTACAAATGTATAATATATTTATAAACTACAATAATAAACAAGAGAAATAGCCGCGCGTAAACTCATAATCTTATTACTAAAATAGAATGCACCAATTTTGTTGGATTGTATGTATTATTAGTTGTACAAACGCCGTAACGTGCGTAATACTTCAGAGCAGTAGTAAAAGTGAAACTGCGTGTAACACTATACTTATTTGTTCATGTCCTCATTCCTTACCACTGGCAGTAAATTGGCAAAGGGAATCGTCACAAATCCCGGGCACGGTCTGCCTACGTAACGGGAATACACTAATTTCGCGGGAGAACATCATTTCCATTTATTTATAACGCCCCGTTCTCTCTCTCTTACCCACCAACAACGATATTACTAATTCTATGTTTGCCGTTCGCAATATCAACATTTACAATTTTATGGTAACTTAATACGTTATTTAAAGCTTCGCAATCATTGGCAAGCCGTTTTACAAATTTAACAAACAAGCCGCAAACCGTAAACGACCGAGTCACTCAGATTTACGAGCAACATCTTTATTGACATGCAAATATATCGTTATGTAAGCCATCGACTACGCATAAAACGTAGTATAAAACTACATAGCTGTAGACGGTCAGATCAACGTGAAGATGACATTATGTTTTTTTGAAATTCGAATAATGGTCCGGTATGGAACTGTTTTTTAATTTATATATTTGAATTACTATTTAGTTTTTATACATGGTTATATCTTTCAAATCGGATTAACATTTCGATATAGAACTAATTAAATATAAATATTAATTCATATATTTACAAATCTAAATTAAAGCAAAATATGAATATAGAAAACTAATGGCGCGTGCCTGACTCGCTGTTGTGTAGATTTTTGTAAGCACCAAACGGACAAACTACTTACAAATATACTTGTTATCTAGCCTCAGCTTATTATAGCACTTTAAAATGTGTCACAGCTGGAGGCACCAGGGCCTGGACTGAACACCAATTTTAACGGCTTCTATTATTTTTAACACCTAATTACTTAAACATCCAATCCATTGACGGCTTTGTTAGTCCGTTGATTACAAACGCAACTGCTGAGCAAGAGATCCTGGGTTCAAACACCGGGTCCGGCAACGTATAATTGGGTTTTACTAACATAAAATTCTTAGTAGCACGAAGACTGACATAATACCCGGTGTACATCATTCTCACCCCCTATTACATGGGGCGTATAACAAAACTGGTGAAACGTGGGAATACGACACTCCTCTACCTATACTTTCAGAGAAGAACAATAATATAATCGGTTAGCAAAGCTTAGAAATAAGACAACGTTTACCAATCTAGTACCCACAATTCGTGATATGCGCGATACATTACCATACGATCGGTGGCGTGCAGGAGGAAACTGTACAATATCTCGTGTGTTATTATTAAAAAGGATTACATCGTAAATATAATGTGGCTTTAATAGACGTTGCACGAACCGCGAACAATGCGCACGTTGTCCAACAACGCGGGGACAAAGTGAAACCTTACCAAGTGCAGATCAACCACACAGCGGTCCACATCTCATTACCTGATTGTATTAACCTATCTCATTCGACATTACGTACGTACGCCACTGATTTTACACTGTAAACTGATTATATAAGTTCTGAAGTCGCATACGAAATTAATAAATTATGAGGTACGTTAACAACTTTAAGGTTTCCAAACGTCATGTTGGATTTTTAAGTCATATGTAACATTGTCGCATTATTACGTTACTTTGCTGAGTATTTTCTTAGATTTAATTATAACTTGTTCGTGTGGAATAAGTCTTCATTGTAAGTTCTTACACTCGATGTACGTTCGTTGGAGTATACGACTTGATAACTTTGTAAGTGTAATAGTTTGATATTATATTGCTGTTTGATATATACCTACCTACTATAATATGTAATTATTATCAACAATACATACATTATTCTGCTTATGATAGTGAGGATATCATCTGTGCTCGCCATACTTTTTGAAAGTCTGTAATTGCTACATATAATGTAAATAATGCCTACAGATCTCCATTTAAAGTTATCGTTGAATTTTTTGTCTCTTTATTAGTCGCTTTATTTTGAAGCACTTCGTTATGAACATTACCTAAATTACTTTAAGAAGTTACACGAAATGATGTTCAGTTAGATTATTGATATTGCAATAGAATCGACTACAATATAAAGAACAAACAAAAGTTTAATGCGAAATTGTAATCGGTGTTTCGAATGACGCCAATTGGATAGGCACAATAGGGTTGGATTATTTGGAATGACATTCAAATCAATTCGCATTTCGTACACGACGCGGTCTCCATAAAGCAATTTCTTTGTAAAAACATTGCTGTATAGTTGCGATAAAATGTAATAAATTTTTAGTTTAACTTGATCGTTTAATAAACAATATCGTTTTTAGTAAAATAAAGCACAGAGGCGTTTGTTTAATCACTTTTGAAATTGGCACCAAATACAATAGTTTTTTTTTTTACTTGTTATTTAACAAATATATAATCGGCCAAGTCATGTTTTAAGCATTATCTCCTTGTCCACTGTTAAGTACAAGAAAAACACCAGAGCTAAAGAATACTTTTCCTTTTTAAGAAGAGTTTTCCTGGAGCAAGTTAACTTAAGATTGGATTAAATACTTAAATTCCTTTATTTCTATTTATTAAGCCTAACCCTTTTTATATTTAGCTATCTATGACGTTACTGATTCCACAGATGTTTTTATAATTATCTTGTTCATATCAGAATAATGAATTTCAACCACCATGGTAGGTTCAAAATTCCCATGAACATAACATTACGTTTGATGGATTATAAATTCATGAGAATTAAAAACTTTCCGGCATAATGGGCTTTGTCTAACTATTTTAGTCACTACTAGTAAATTTGCAAAACTCAAATGTTGTCTAACGATTGGGCACGGCAGGCTCTGTCACGCAAACGAGACACGATGCTCCAACTATCCCGTATTACAGTCGAGTATTTCACTAGGTCCGGATTATATCGCTTTATCAAAAATTATGAACGCCGTCACAATGCAACGAAATGAATCTAAATTTAAAGTGCAAAATCAAAAGTAACTTTTGGACTTATCCATAGTTGTTTAGGGTGTTCATTGGTTGACGATGCAAGAGACGAGTGCGTAGCCAGCTGCGTAGCAAGAAGTAGTTCGGTCGAGTTGCATCACAGGGTGAGATCGCGCGGAAACGAAGGTTGCGCCCGTGACCGCGCCCGCCCGCCGATAGCGCGCCCGTAGCGCAGTATCGCGCGGCGCTCGCTGCTCCGCGGACCTGGACCCGCGGTCTCACAGCTCGCGAATAATATACCGCGGACTGAGTGATGTGTTTACTCAGATGATGTGCAAGCAAGAGTGTGTTGTGATACAGTGCACGAGTGAGGTGCGGCGCGGGCCCTCGCTCTAGCCCGACATGTGGACACTGCTGGTGCCTCTGCTGGCGCTGCTTGCGCCCGGCTGCTGGGCCTCCTTCACCGCCAGCAAGGAATTGTTGGAGTGTGCAAGGTTCGTTTAAATAAACGAACGTTTTTTTCCATTCTATACACATTGCTGGAACTATTAGTTTCGCGCCCAAAAAGGTATGGAACGTAACAATTAGCGGTAAAAGTTGGCTAGTGACACTGAGACCTCGAGTGAGCTACAAAAATAATTTAAATGGGCTGGCAAAACGCTTCGTTCATTTATTGCGAATGTTTTTAGCTACAGAGAATGTAACTTTTTTGTAAAACATTATTATAATGAACTGAATTATATTCGAAGGTTTGGTTGAACCGAGTAAAATGTTTTCTGATTGGTATTAATATCAAAACGTTGACCATTTGAAAATGACAGTTAAGTTATACCCGCTTTTCATACATGCCATAACTCATTTTGACGACGGATATAATTTAATGTTGTCATTCGAACCAAAATCAAAATTAATCGATTAAAAAGATTAGGGAGCTTCTAGTATAATTAAATAGTACATACGATTATTTACCTCATCTATGTATATATCTTCACAAGTAAATCACAAAAACAATAGTGTTGCTATTATATTATTTCGGTTTATTGAATAAACACATATAATTACAACAATTGTTATCGAAAAAGGTAATTGATGAAAGTTTAGCATTTGTTGCGCAGTGTATAAAAAGTGAGTACATTGAGCGATCTGGCAGCGTCGCGCGTCGGAGGATGGCCGCGGTCTCTTGGCAAGGTTAATTATTTACATAAACACCTTAGTTACCACGCAAAGCGACCGGAGGTGATCTTTGATTTATCATTTTATATATCAATAAACCGGCAACTGGGGGCCGTTGCTTTTTGGTGTGCGCCATTAAAGGTATTTGCGCGCAAAGTGACTAGGAACGGTTGGATACGAAGAGCTGGAGATCGAGCTCAGTGGCGTGATATTGGAAAGGGGTATGTCCAGCAGTGGACGGGAGTAGACTGATGATGATGATGTCAATAAATCAATAGTATCAACCCTTTCATTATCCCACGGTATGACAGGGCTCTCCTTTCAGAATGGAAGGTTTCAACCGTGACCGCGCTGGTCAAGTGCGGGATAGCAGACTTCTCACACCTTAGAGCGTATTATTTTGGTAAACTCCAAGCTGCAGTTCACACAATGTTATCTATTAGCGTTATAGAAACGATGCAAGGGTTGAAAACACAGTGGAATATAAAAGTCGAATATTAGTCAGTATTTTTCGATCTGTAAGCTGATAGATATATTTTGACAAACATGCTACTAGGAGCAGGTGTTACTCACTTCGAAAGGTTTAATATAACATTTGTTAATTTCATCATAAATATTACGCAGTTTTATTATCACAACAAAATTAAATAATGTGCGAGTGCTTGTAATGAGTCAACACCCAATGTAAACATAACATTCACTGTTTGTGTATATCCATGTCAAACATATACTTGAATATAAAATTCACAACAAACAAATTACACGCTTTATTATAGCGTTTTTATTTTTATTATATCTTCACGCCGGGTCCCTTCAAAAGTATACAGACAACACACGCTTGATAATCTCTCTCTTTACAGGCTTTAGGTGCTTCTGCCTTTCCTTTTATTTCTCTCGTATACGCACGCCGGTTGCAAATACTCCATATTTTTTACCTAGATAGACCCATATAGACCCACGTAGACCCATGTAAACCCAAATATACTTATGTAGACCTAAATAGACCTATGTATATGCACCCGTATTCCCTACGTATATATCCTCTATATACACACGCATATTAACTTTTATGAGGCGATATGTACACATATAAACTACCTAAAGACCCAACGCGTGGCCGTGAAGATCTGACGGCAGCATAAAATGTATCAGGTATTTGGTTCTGCTACACATCTCACGGATTTACAGCATCGCACCTGACACTATGTATCTCACTAAAGCCGCGTAGCGACATGTCTTGCTCGAATTACATATGAACTTTTCGACTAAAAACATATATAATATAAATACCTATAGAAGTTTGTATGCCTTGTTTGTCGACTGGTTAAAAGCGTCACTGGTAATCAAGGCGTCATAGGTTCGAATCTGCCAATCCACTAACAGCTTAGCTAACACATAATATGTATATTATATTTATTGTATTGTACGACGAAAACTTATGTAGGTAGTCGAAATTTCATCAGAATTCGTTAAAGTTTGAAAAAACACAACACCAAGACTGTGAAACCCCGAAGAGGTCGCCAAAGAAATGTAGTACACTGCCACGTTTCACTAATTATCTTTACGTCTTACAATGGAATGGGTCATGAAGAAAGTTTTGAAGATTATTGGTGCCCATAAGTCAATTAATACCTCAATATTTCTTTACTCTTTGCCACTATTCGACTTCAAACTATTCGTTATTGTTATTGTCATCAGTCTGTCTCAGTCCACTGCTGGACATAGGCTTCCCCCAATGAGCGCAATCGGGCCCTGTCCTCGGCGTGTCATAGATTATTATGTGTAGACATAGACATAGACAGTATAAAAGTAAACAATGAACAATTTTGGTATTTTATGAAATGAAGAGTATTTCTAATAAGTAATTGTCATAGTCATCAGCGTGTGACCATTGCTAAACATAGACCTGTCATTATGAGCGCCATCGCACCCTTTTATCTAAAATGTTCAAATGTTAGCCATTTGCATTTCTTACATACTCTTTTCATCAGTAGTTATTTAACCAAATATTATAAAACTGTTATATAATTAAAAAGTAAAAAACGAAAGGAAGAAAAGCATTTGTACACTGCTGGACATATGTACGAGTATGTATGTAGGTTTCTCCAATAGCACGCCGGGGAACTCGATTTTCAACTCTAAAATTAACTTTGGTGCTTAATAACCTTCAAATTTAAACACTTTGCCGGTATAAATTGAATATTTATAAAAATCAACTGCTAATCAACGTCTTAATCAACTCTTTTGTGGTTCCACTGAAAGACGCAGGTCTCCTCTTAGAGTAAGATTAGTCTCGACTATAGTCTGCTACGTTGGCTAAGTGGGGGTTGCTAGTACTAAATAATATAAAGCAGAGGCACTTAATCGTAGGCAACTCTTAGTTAATATTGTGTCGAACTTTCTTTCCTAATCTAGAAGTTTTTGACTTAGACACCTATGTTTTCATTTCTCGCTTCGGGTATCTGGGATTCAAAATGGCCTCATGAAAAGTTGTGTATTAAGGGCAAAAAATCACTGTATGGAACAAAAAAACTTGCTAAGAAATTTACCACGTTGATTTGCATGTTCTCCAAATGTTCCCTAAGGTGTGTATCGTCTGCCAACCCACACTTGGCTAGCGTAGTAGACTCTGACCTTAACCCTTCCCGTTATGAGGTGAAACCCGTGTCTAATAATGGAACGATAAATAGGTTGATAATAATTATAATTAACAAAAAACAAACAAAACAGTAAATATCATTAAGACCATTCTATGATATTTTGAGTATTTTTAAACCAGGTCGTATGCTGTTAGAGGCACTTGTAACTTTGAAAAACGTAAAAAATAAAAATAATAATCAATCAATTATAATTCCACTATTGCAATATGGGTTTCCTCTCATATCGAGAGGATTAAGGCCATAGTCTGCCACGCTGGCCAAGTGCGGGTTGCAGACTTCGCACACCTTAGAATTTGTTTTTTTTTATATTTTTTAAGATGTGTAGGTTTCCTCACGATGTTTTCCTTCACCGTTAGCAAGTGATATTTAGATTAAAAACGCACTTTTGTAAAAAAGTGCGCGCCATGGATTTGAAACCGGCACCCCCGGAGTGAGGGACTGAATTCAGAAAAACGTGTAAAGAACTAACATATGCAACAGTTTATTTTTATTTGTTTCTAATAAATCCATTCAAAATAAAAGAGATTTATAATATTTAAAGGAGTATAACACATTCAATGTATATACTATGATTTATGAACACAAAATTACATACTAGACGGAGGCGTGAACAAAAATGTTTCTTTAACGTCGCAAGCAGACGTATCGTCTTTAATGTTGATTAATAACATATCAGCGTCCAATTCTCCGCTGACAACAATAACTAACAAGCTATGAGGGGCGTGTGGCGAGAATTAAACCTGTTTATCACTGCTATCTGCGTCACAAATAACCCAAATATAACCGTGCTAGCCATCGCGGTAACTGTGACAACAGAAATAAACCCTTGCCCCGAATACCGGTGTGCAGTGCGTCTGTCGTGCTCCTAGCTGCACCCGCTGCTACTACTGACGTATTTGTTTCGACACTGACCAACTAAAGTATGTCATATGTATATAACATTCAATGATTTCGATTATATACACCGAACAATATCACAATAAACATTATTCCTTTCGAGAATATATCTAATATATTTATTTTAATCATTATATCTTAATCTTCCTACTTTCTCGTATATCCTCGGTTTTATTATAGATACATTTGACACACAAATATTAATTATGTTGAAGAAGCATATCTGGTATTTAAGGATAAAGACATCTGCGATACGTGCCCTTTGCCTGCTCCGCATGGGATTTGACCTGATAATATACTGGTAATAATAATAATAACAACAATTTACTACACAAGTACTTTCCAGACTAGTTTACAATACCATTCATATAAAATTTTATTACTTCGTAATGCTCTTAAAATTTACAACCCTAACATTTATGATTCAATATTCAATCAATAACCTCTGATCTATTGATAGACAACAATAGATTTTATCTGGATACAAATACGAAACGGTTCTAGTAGGTCTTTTAAATAAAGCTAATACATGTATATTTGTAAAGTGTATCTAACTATTTGATTAATTAAATTTACTCATTCATTTATTAAATCACAACAGCCGATATAAACAGATGCTCAGAAATTTATATCAATGGTTCATATCAAGGTGGCGGTGTCGACGTCAGATGAGATCTATAAATTGTATATACGATGTTATTTTTCCACTAATGTGTCAAAGTGATCTTTCATGATCTTCGGGGCGTTCGCAGACGCGCTGGCCGCTGGCCAAGCGCACGCAGGGTTCCGAAGATGATACGACGATTATGTAGCCGTTTCGTGTGCGTCAGTGCACTACGACTGTTGCATAATTGTAACGCGTCTTATTCTAATAACCTTCACTGACACATGCAATTATAAAACTGAAATATATTCATTTAATTTAGATAAATATGAAAATATTTTACTTTATTTGGGAAACGCACAATTGTTGAGTAGGTACGTGACTTTATTTTTATATCGTCGGCCAATGAAATATAAACCATATAAGGAACGTACAACTGTGAGATATAGGACTCAGATATAGGATATTTATAATAATATTTGAATATTCGATATTCATGATGAATATTTGTGATGCCTGCCAATAAAACACGTAAAACCCTCATCGTTCAGACTGATCATCATTAAATTGAAAATGTAACGTTTGTTTTTTAAACTCTGTCAATTAAACACATAAACAACACGTCATTTGAACTAGACATGGCTGGATTTACAAAAACAACGTAAATATAATCATGTAAATAATGTCAAAATATTATCAGCCTGTGTCGGTTCTCTGCTAAATTTTCATACACAATCCGACGCCAGCCTTGCGGGTAGGGGATCGCAGAACACAATTTACATTGCTGTCCCTCGGCAGCCAGAATATTTATCTGTCTAGGTACTCGTAGGTTGCGCTCGCGTTATTAACCGTTCGTCAAAGCCTCGTTTGTTATAAATAAAGTAAGATAAATATTCTAAATGTTCGTCCTTAAAAATAGCTATTTGAAGTAATCACCAATGTTTTTATAGGTGAATGTGCTCGTAAAAGTTTTATATAATAAGTACTTATAATATAATGCTATAGTGATAGAAAATGAAGACATAAACAATAGTAATATTTCACGGTAAACCCAATGTAGGCGACACGTCTATATATTTCAACGCATAAAACAACGCACGAAAAAGATATAGCAATCGTCGACGGGTAAATTGGTTTAAAATTGTCATAATATTTTGTCGACATCTCATCTACAACTCGACATTTATTTCGGTGGAACAATTTAAAAAACAATTATGCTGTTCCCGCCAATGGACATCTGCCACCAAATAGTCCAAATTTAAAAAAACTATTAACGTCATTTAGTATTAGTATATAAGATTTTACATAGTATTATTTGATAACAAGACTACACGAACAAGTATGTTAGTACACATTAGCCTCGTTAATGGATTTTAGTATGCTCATACTACATACATATCTACTTATAATATTAGTTAGTATCAGTCCCGTTTATTATCTCTGGTATACATCGACAACCATCAACCACACTCAATTGAAAGTAGTTTTTTTTTTATTTCACATTAAAGAGTTTAAATCTAACATTTCATGAAGAAATCGTACCAAAATGGAGTAAAAACGGGTATAAAAGTACATATATTACTAATAGTTTTATTCTATTTTCGATAACAACTACATACTTCATAACAAAATAAGCGTAACGCATTATTCTTATCAATTTTAAGACCGACCGTAGTACGAACATGAATATGAATATATTATTTGATATAATGTAAATAAGAATCATTTGTTTTTATTTCCTTTAACAGGAAAATGAAAACTTTGTGACACGCAACCACCACACGTGAAAACCTTGAAAATACCAAGCGTGAAAACATCATTGAGGTTCCTCATTTCTTTTGCCAACATGCCGTTTTGTGAAATCTAAATTGAAAAGTATTTTGCTATCAATATGTACCTAATAAAACATCGCTGATGCTTATCAACTTTTCAACATAGGTGCTTTTCAACTCACATGTATTTTATGATATTATCAATTTATGAGTTCTATAGGTCAGGCAGAGAACACAGAGTCTGAAATATCCATATCGTTATACACCTAAAAGACCTCTATGTTATTCACTCACTTCATACATGCAGGCTAATTTGAACATTTCT
>DWDT01001908.1:0-14752 GCA_018245595.1 Microceris scylla | reverse complement strand
TTTTACTGTTGGAGACGGTTTTCTTCTCAGTATGTGAAGGGTTGATTAACACCATAGTATACCACACTGGCCAAGTAAAGTACAGCTTCACACGTCAGAGAGAAAATTACGGTGAATGTAGTACGCGGGACTCTTCAGAATGTTCTCGAATAATTAATTTTTTTATTATATAAAATTATCACAAATTAGCAACCCTATAATTGTAACAACCCTCTAAATACTAACTCGGAAGTAGACACCGACATTTTCCTTGGCATGTATATTTTATTACTCTGACATCGCTTTTTGTACAAATCATATTCCGTCTCGAGATGGGCGATCTTATTTTAGATTCTGTTATAAGTCGTACTACGGGCTAAATTGAGGGAACATTGATTTATTTATACATACAATACGACTCACTTTCAGAGCACATAATTTGTATACCAATGAGCGTTTACAAAACATCTACAGAAATTAAATTATATAGGTCTGTGGTTGGACGCGCATCACACAACTACTACTGGATAGATATCAACTAAGTCTTCTATGTAAGTTTTATTTCTTAGACACTTGGCTGTTGCCTAAAAAAAACGAATTCAGATATCTTCACTTAATATAATGTTATAACGTTTCAAGAAACTTCTTAATCATGATGATGTTGATGAACGTTTTAAGAAACTACGATTTTTATAAGCACTATGTGTTCAGTCATGTGTTAGTGCTATCTTTTCTTGTCCTGGGTCCGTGGTTCTTACGATCTTTTTGATGTTTTTTTACAACACTGGTAATGAGCAACGTAGACAAAGTCGTGGGTAACAGCTAGTCACAAATAAAAACAGCATAGAGGTTCCAATACGTATTTCAAAGCATTGTTACTTCATAAGACCATAGACTATTTGGTCGGCCACTTAATGACATGTGCCAGGCATAGCGCAGTTGAGAGAATTACCCTAAAATGTTAAATTTTTTTATTTTAGCAAACTAGTATGCTAACCCCTTTTAACCCTTAACTCCTCATGGAACTCATTATCTTATTACTCCCCGGTAGTAGGGCATACTATATTGTAATACATACCGCTGATATATGTATACCGTTAACTGTGTTCCTAATGTTACATATTATCTCTCGTTAAAAAAGTGGTGGATCACGTTGGAAGGAAACGCGTACACTTTACAGTTCTCTATGATTTTCTATAAACGTGTGCAATCATAAATAACATCTTACCAGACTACTACACCAATGCATAAACTCTCTCATTCTTCAATAAGACCCCCGGCAACAATGAAACGACGGAAGGACTGATATGATAAGGCCATGTTCACATTTTGTTGGTAATGGCGTTGGAAATGACAGTCCTTCTGTAATTTAGGAACAGATTTTTCTTTCTAAAAAAGCATTAATTTGCTTAAGTTGGATCAATTGATAACTGAATACATCTGGTTTGACGCAAAAACGCGTATACTTTTAACTTCGTCTACGCGGCAAAATTTGTCATTGTTCACTACCGATGAAATTACAAGGTTCGAAGTAAGTTATTCCGGGCGCAGTAAACACACAGAATACCTATGTTTGATATGATCCAGACCGAGGGGCGGATGTCGCGACGGCCACTGACGTCAGACACGCGGTACAATAACATGAGGGTTAAGGCTTGTTGCACACGTGGCGTTTAAAAAACCTTTCGCAGTTTATATACATGTTATTGATGCCCATCCATGAAAAATATTTCTCTTGCGCCTTTCACACGAAGCGCTGCGCACAGAAAAGATTGAATTTATTGATACTTAAAGGCAACTATTGTTCCATTAGCAAGAACAACATACACTGACGTAAGACGTAATGATTTCGGATGTTTTATTAGTGAGAGTGATATGCGCTGGTAACTGTGCTTATGTAGCATGTGACCGTGTTTAGCATCTAAATTTACTACAACATCACTTTGTCATAAAGAGGCTTATCAAATGCTCAAGTACTTAATGAAATTTTTATTTACATTATACATTTTTTCATACTTCTGTATCATCGTGTTATCCAGTTATATTTAACAAGGACAATAACTATGAGTTTAAGATTAACTTATAATGTGGCTGTTGCTATTGGCGAGGCCTATGTCCAGGAGTGGACGGGAGTAGGCTGATGATGATGACGATGGCCGTTGTTATGTGGAACTAACTCGTAATTAAATTCTCTATAAGGCTGCATAAGTATCGCGTAACTTAATCCTTGTAAATCTACAATTGAATATAAATAGCTATTTACATAATGGTTATCTATAATAAACCCTTCGTTTATATTGTACTTAAAAGTTTTGTATTTTATGTGCTTTTTGCACTCTCTGTGTCCGGTCACCCTTAATTCTATAATACGCTTACGAACAGTTTGGCAGGTGAGGGTGCGGATGTTTTGTGTACGGTGCGCGGCACAAAGTAAATTATCTTATCTGGAGAATAACAGGATCCGGCGGGAGAACTGGGATACGGTGGTGCTTACCATGTATGGTATGCGTTTTGGTCGTTTGTATTTACTTCCTTTGTTTATTGTAACTTGTAATGACGAACTGCAGTGGCGTACTATTTATGACGCTTTGTCCAGTAATGGACGGAAATAAGATGATGATGCTGGAGGAAATTCACTTATGAAAAACTTGGATAAAGTATATCAAAGTGGTTGGATGGGAAAAGCTGAAGATTGAACTCAGTAGCGTGCTATTGGAGAGGCCTATGTCCAGCAGTGGACGGGAGTAGGCTGATAATGATGATGATGATGATGAAGTATGCTGAATTTATATTTTCGTTGAATATGGAACTACAATAGATCAGATTTGCGCTAAACTGAAAACGTAACCCACACACACCTGTTATCCTGTTCAAAAGTAAGCTTAACATAGCGAAGTGAGTTTGAAATACTTGTCAAAATACTAACATGCATTCAACTCATGTCAAATTTTCTCTTGCACACATGAAATACATTTACTCGGCTTCTAAATGTAAAATGAATAAGCCCGAATGAATAGCTATTCGAAATGAAAACAGTTACATTGTTTCGGACCGAATGGATTTAAATTGTGGTTTATTTTAAAACAGTGAACACGACATTAGTTCACGTGATGTATTTTGAAAGCTACACGCAATTGAATGGAAAAAATTGTATCAATTTGTGACTACAATGTTCACCAAAGGTGTAATGAGTTTCTATTCAATTCTATAGTACTAAAGTACCTAACATTGTTTCCTTAACATGGATACAAATACATATTGCCCCTTTTTTTAAGCAGAAACTAAAGAATTCCACCATTTAGGGAGCTGGTAAACTAATTTGGTCACTTTTGTTTTTATCAAAGTACAAAGTACTTAATAACGAGTATCATATTATGTGTTATTACGCGTGTTATTACGTATACATCATGTTCTATGACCTCTACCAACTCTAACGTTCGCACCCATATTATAAAATATATATGGTGATTCATTGGTTATCCTTGTTCAAACCGTTTAAGTTTTTACTTGGTCCTAATCATTAACTATTCTTTTACAGCGTACCGTTCTGCAAATCACATAACTTCTAACTTTATCGGACATTACATTTTACATCTCCATTTTACAATTACAGCACACCAAATTCATATTTCATTTTACGCAACACCTGCATTAGTACGTTTGTGAACACACCATGATTTCTCTGCTAGCATCAGTCGACCCATTTACACTGCTCTCTGGCTCCTCATTGAGAAATGCGACACCCAATCCCTTTGTTAGCAGACGTTACTCGATACCCCTTTGAATACGTCCTCTCTGAATCTAGATATCCTTATTCATACAATCATACCTAACCTCACAGTGTTTACACAAATTACTGTTTCACTACAATATGTTTGTTAAATTAATCTAGAAAATCACTAGTGGAGTATTAAACTATGACAATATTATTAACAATATAAAAGTGTTTGAGACAAAATTATACTTTCATATATGTAGGTAGTGTAGCGACTGGGATGGATGGTGGTTAACGTTAAAACATTAGACATATCTACGTAGCAAAGCGAAAAATCAAAAGGCCATTAAAATGTATAAAGAAACCTTTTTACATTTTTTCCTCCTAATTAAAATATCGTACACAGCGGCCGACATAATTTTTTCTTAACGTTATCAAAAATTATACAAAACGATCGTAAGAGTTTCTATTAATAATAACTTCGAAGTTTTTGGATTTCATTATAAAATTTTTGCCCTACAAAAATACGTACGTATCTATCTCCAAGAAGCATGATAATTACAACAGTAACATAAAACAAAATGTTGTAGGTATTACGAACATTACCTAGTTGAATTATGTTACAGTTAATTGGACCGACAACATTGTTATGTAAGTCGACGATACACAATTAAGACGAAACACACTAATTAATATTAATTATATATACATGTATAATATACATACATATATATCTATGTGTATTATACATTGAGAAAAAACCGACCTACCTACGCTCAATATCATGTATGTCTGCGCTAGTATTGATTTAAAATATGATGAGCATGTATATAAATTGCAATTATGATTTTTTGCGGGCTTCATTTATTTTTCCCTTTACCTCTTTAGTCATAAATTGAACAATATTTTATAGACTGCTACTGCTTAAATTTAACTTCAACTTGAGTAAGTAAAATTCTCTATCACTAATGAATATATTGTATGGGAAATAATAATTTAAAGAAATTTTTTGAATCGTCAACGACCCAAGGATCACTGAAAGGCTAGAATACTTAATCCTGCAAAGGGATTAGGGCTCCCTTTGAGTGTTCTACGGGCTCTGCAATGGTGAATGCTCCGAATAACCATTCGACTTGATGCCTGTGTCACTCTTCCTCCATCGCACCACTCGCTGAAGATTGAGCACCTGTAAAATGTGAAATGAGAGCTCTCCATCGAAGCCGGAAAATCATTGGTCACTTCTTGGGTGTTACAAATGTCCATTAGCGCCGATGACCTTCCTATCAGTAGCTAAATATAAAAAAAATGTGGACAAATAAAATAAATATGTTATTATTCGTTCCTCAAAATAAACTTCAGTGCTTATGAGATATTTACTGGGTTTGGAAGTAGACAGTTATTATTAAGGTATGTAAAACATTGGTACTTTTAAGCCAATATTTAGACATTTATTACTAAAATCTTGTTACATGTCCGTTTGATTGAAACAGTTTCTTCTATTAAATGTGAAATGACGAATAATCCAAAAAATACTTTACGAATAGCTGATACAACACTATTCCTATCATTCTGGGCATGTAATAATATGCAATTTAATTTTAATCGTTATACATATTATTAATTATCACAAATTTCGTCCTAATACCTTTCTTATTTTCATATCTGTATTCCCCGCAGACTTTGGCAGATGATTACAGTACACTCCTACGATCCATCTATTAAATTCCACGTCCCACTATGGAACAGAGGGTGAATGAGTCTATTGCCATATACCAAGCACCAGTCGAGACTCTGATCTACTAATTCTCCGTCAATCCGATAATACCCTACCCGGGAATCAATCCCCGGGCCTTTCGATCAGCAGTATCGTTTAATACCATTCGACGAACGAGGCAGTTAAGTCCTAATGATGATACAATGCCAATACCTAGTGATGATAAAATTAAAAATAATATTGAATCTATGATATAATGTGGATCGGCATTTACAAAACCCATAGAACTCTGTCTTTAATCATGCCTTGATGACAACGGTGGTACTCAGCTTGCGACAGCGCAAATATAATAAAAGCAATAACGTTTATAAATTACATTGCGCATGTTTTATAAAAAGATTATGAATTTTGCAACGTGAAATAACATTCAAACACTCAGTTTTTATCCTTTAGAGATTTTCACAAACATAATTTTAATAACCTTGCCAGCAAACGCACGCCCTGAGGGTGCAAAGCTTTAATCATGTCGGCTTTCCTTTATACTATTTATTTGCAATGCAAAATTTCACCATTTACCACACACATGTTACCAGACAGACCGACTTATTCTCGGAACTACTGTGAGCTTATCTATTCACTGTGATTTTCCCAGTGGTTTCAAGCGAAATGTTCAAATCCTTCTATAGAAATTCTTAACATGATGCTTCTCATATACCTATATAGTTAAGCAGACATTTATGTCTATACTTAGTTTAATCTGCGCTCAGTGAAAACGTAAAATATTTTAAAATATGCATCCTCTGCTTTTTGCAGAATTCCAATCATCGTGTAACGGTATTCGTAAAGGACAACGGTAAAAAAATTAAGAACGTAACATTTTTCGGCGTGTCCGTTACAAGTGCATTTAAAATGAGCCACTGAGCTTACGGTGAATCTTTATTATTACCATAACATACATAAGGCATGTCACATGATAATTTCAATAAATTCTTTTATATGAGATAATATTATCGCTGTAAAAATTGTGCTAGTATACTTATTGGTTTTCTGTGGTTCCGTTACCGCGCCCAACAAACTAAGCGGAACACAAATATTACGTTTCGCATTATGATGACTATGAATACTTGTCAGACGAGTGTATTTGATCTAAGTGCTATGATACAGGTGTTATGTTCCGATGATACGATCGCAAAGCAGTTAAAAATGTATGTTAATAATTTTAAATGTTCTGTAGCAAGAGAAATACCATTATTGACGTTGAAAACTGTACAATATAAAGCACGTATAGTGTATTCCGTCACAGATTTTGGCGCGCGGCATTTGAATATTAAATAATAATGTGCGCTTGCTTGGATTCTAACATGTTTCAATGTGAAAATTAATCACGATCAGTGAACGCTTATTATGATGACGAGGTTGATTTTTAAGCTGTAGGTTTTTCTCAAATTAGGCAGTTAAGGCCGTTAGTTCACCTCTTGTCTTGACCCGCCGAAGACCCCAGAATGTTTATACGCACCAACGAACCTCGACCATTACTAAGCTATTTTTTTCACTTAAGCCTAGTTATTATTTACCATGTTTTGGAATTAATCTTATATTATTAAAAATTAACTCTTGCAAACGCATTTAATGAATCGAAAATCGCTCAATGACATCCATATTTTCTCCGATGTTATCAAATTGAAAAAAAAAGTACAGGCATTTATGTAAAGGTAAAATAGTTTTAATAGTACAAATACTTTTGATAAGTAAATGTTGTTTATAGTGATTTTTGCACAATACAAAATTCGTAGTTGACAAGCGCTAGAGGCGCGGTGACGCGTGCCCCTCAAGGCAAACTGCCAAAGCATGGCAGTCGCCGGCGCACTGTCTTTTCCGTGTCTCGCCGTGTGCTCATCACTTACGACTGTCCCATTTTAATTCCAAGACATTTTTATCTGTGCTCTAATATGCACGGTAGCTTAACTCGTAACAATTATAACGTTAAAATACGGGCGTGACACAGATAAAGCGCGGGCCGCGCGGCGGGAGGCATAAGTAAAAAAGCCTGCGCGCACATGCGATGCGCAAACGTACATTGAGATGTTGCGCGTCGCGTTGTTGACGAGCACGCTCCTTGCGCTCGCCGATGCGCGTATTTACGAACGCTGCGAACTTGCACGGGATTTAACAAGTCTCGGAATAACAAGAGAACATATCGCTACTTGGGTTTGCATTGCTTTCCACGAATCTCGATTCGACACCTCCGCCCGCAATCCTCACAGTGGTGACCATGGACTATTACAAATTAGTGAACTTTACTGGTGTGGTGCGGGCAAAGCTTGCGGCCTGCCGTGTTCTGCGCTTCGGGACGATGACATATCGGATGATGTCAGGTGTGCACTTCGAGTGCATGAAGAACACACTCGTCTTCAGGGCGACGGCTTCCTCGCTTGGGTAGTGTATCCTCATCACTGCAAGCATAATGCAAAAAAATACCTTGCGGACTGTGACAGTTCAGTGAAAACTCCTTATGTGAGAACAGACGGAAGAGCGCGTGTGTTAAAATCTGAAGATTTTAATTTTACCACCACGTCTTTCCCACACAATCCTAAAATAGATGAGTTATTACCTCCATATCTGACGGTAAATTCGTTCCTACGGGGAAGTTACGAAAAAGAATTCGAAAAAAATTATAATAAAAACGCCAGAGTCAATTGGTTGACGTATAAAATTGATAATATTGATGACCTCAAACTTCCGGTCTTTAATAGAAAATTAAATGAAAGATATACTACATCAACTGTGACAACATCAACGACAACCACTCAGTCGCCTCTGCCTAAAATTAAACCTCCATCTCCTCGCAAAATAGAATCAAATGCGTTTCGCCGGAGAAAAACGCGACCCATACCTGAAGACGATAAATTTAGTGAACCAACTGATCATCCTGTTTCTTATACAAGAATAATGCCGACTAAAATGGCACGAGGTGATGTATTTACAGAAAAATATATTACACAAAAGGACCTGATTCCAATAACAGCCACTGCAGCCTTGGCTGCAGCAAGTACTACAGCAGCAACAACAATAACAACTACTACTACTAAAGTCACAACGCCACTAACAACTACAATATCAACTACAACACCATCAACAAGAATATATAGAACTACAAGCACAGTTAAGCCCACTGCAAAAAGTGTTCACTTTTCTTTTCCTGCTACATCTGAACGTATTCAAACCACGAAAGTACCTATTTTTCGTGGTAGTTTCCCATCGAAAACTACGTCGATTTCAGAAGTGACAACAAAAGATACTAATGAAAGAAGTGCATCAAATACAGAAAAATCAAGTCAAAATGTATCACTCACGACGTATTCAAAAAATCTAAAGCCTACGACAACATTCGGTAACATTAGTGATTCAATCGATGATAATAAAAAAAATAATTCTACAAATAAAACACCTAGAGAAATATGGAATGTGGTCACTACAACATTGGATACTTTAAATACAGTTGGTGTGAATAAATATTACTCATTTGAGAATCCCAAATCCCAAGTATCGTCCACTACTACTATCAGACCAACATATTGGTCTGCATGGAGAACGCCAACAACAACGACCAGCACCACATCAAGACCAGTGACAATATCTCAGACAACATCCAAGTCACGGTGGACTACATTATCAGACAAGTTAAACGAAAAGTTATCAACATCAAAACGAAATGATCATACAACTACAACCAAACCACAGTCGAAAAGTTTCTGGTCGGACTCTAAATTATTTACATCACAAGTGCCGGGTTTTAAAGAAATTACCTCTTCAACGACAGTTCCATCAACGCAAACTACTACATCAAAAAGTTGGACAAATTGGCCAGGCATCAATACACGATGGACATGGACATCGCCGACATTTCCGTCTAGCCGAAACACGGAGCGTTCAACAATTCCAAGTACAAACTCTGTAAAAACAGCTTCTCTGTTTGGTGGATTAACAGAGAGTTCGACAAGTCTAAGCATAAAACCTTTGGAAACAACGACCGTCTCACCAACCACTGCTAGAACTACTCAATCAATATTTGATTTGTATTTGAAACCGACTACTCGACCAAAATTACCAGCTTACCGGTTCCCGTTTATTAACAATAACGCTTTCAGTCTGCGAATATTCTCCGGAGGAACTACAACACATTCTCCATCTTTTTCGACGCATGAGCGTTCATAAACTTCGTGAGATGGTGGTAAAATTTAGAGATGCGATCGTGTCAGTGTACACAGTGATATCTTCATTTTAACTGATATTGTTAATGCACAATATAATTGTAACAATGTTGCTCATTAAGAACCAAAAAGCATTTATTATCTTACCAAATAAATATTATTCTTTCAAATTTAAGTGTTAATATTAATCAATTTTCCACACTATGATACAATAATTTTGTTACACATAAAACTACCGTGAAATGTAAATATTATTCAAATTGCACAACGGCATTTGATATTGGCTGATGTTGTTAAGGTTATAAAAATAGTTTGTGTTAAAAAATCAGGCACAGAATATTTAATAAGCTAATTTGAACTATTTTTTTATTTATCGGTCTGATCGACACTACACGTGTTATAAATATATATACATATAGTCACAAAATGGTAGTCAATTTCAGAAATAATTCAGTCCAGAAATTAAAGTGGTTATTTAAATTATAAAGTACTTACAACATTAATGAAACTAACACTACACTGTGTTCAAATGTCAAAAAAAGATGCAGTTATACTTAAATTTAATCTCATAAATATTATTTACATGACAACAACTAAAACAAATGGAACATTACCGAGATTAACAAAATTATAAATACAATATGAAATATGATTGTACTCAGTACAACAGGTTTTCGACGGTAATAAAATTTTAACATGCCTTAATTTAGTCAATCTTATATGTATATCTTGGCACCAACGTGCATCGCTTATGATCTTTGATGTCGTAAATGAAAGTAAATATAAAAGATGATTCTCAACCAAAAATGTTTATTATTTTACATTTGCTTTCTTTACTATAGTAAATGAAAATATATTAAAACGAAAATGTATTCCAGTCTCTTGATATATGTAGGTAACTCGGGTCGTGAACTTTGGCTGATACGTGGATCAAGTTTTAAGGTTAATGTATATAATTAAAATTCATGTTATGACATCCACGAAAACCGAGCCAGCCACGATACATCTCGTTACACCGGTTCTGTCTGTAGTCTCTATATTTTTTGTGTAAAAACATGTAATTAATCAATATATATTTCATGAAAATTATGCACATAATATAAATTATATGATAAGCTACATCATTTAAATTTTGTTTATATATAAATATAAATGTTTTTGGCGCCAGACGAAGTTTAGTTTAGCATTATTTTTTCAAATAGATACACGTAACATACATATGTATTTTGTCTTCTTGACAGCAGGAAGGAATGTCAGGTAAAAATTATGTCACTGACGCATTAATATATTTTACTTTGTAACAACATCCATTACCAAGAATTCGGCATTGTGTTAATATTAGGTGACATCTTTTTTGATACCCTTCGGATCAATGTCTTGGAGTGGGAGAGAAAATGTAATACTGTGGAACAGTACTTGAATTTCAAAGCCACATTAAATCAATTGTTCTCTTCGGATACTATTTGAATACAGTACAATATTCTAGAGACAGATATTTCTTTATATCTATCTACCTATCTAGGTATAAGGCGATAAGGTCAACAAACTATATATTAGGGCAAACACCGTAAGCCCGGATCAGGTTATGTACTGATAGCTGTTTGTTAGAGACAATGTTTTACTCGTTTTCGGGCAATGTTCGAGTCCGTACAATATGTATATCATCACTCCCGGTTCTTTGTCGATCGGTGTGTGTGGTTCAATAGATGTACAAAATTCTTTACTTCTATATTCAAGCTACTGGTCATATTTTTGTAATTATTAACCTCAATTTCATAACTTATAAAGAGAGTTGCAAAGTTACAAACACAGATCTCGTATAAGCCAGACGGCTTGGTAAAATTCCGCAATATAATTTTAAATGAATCTTTCATTTGAAGTTGGGATGTTTTTCTCTTATTTGTTTCATTTACGAATATGAATACTTATATAAATTTGAGTCTATATGGGAGTTGGTTTAAGCATTACCTTCTGTAGCGCGCTTTGAAGTACCGACTAACATTTCATAGAAACTTCACTTTGATTTTTTTTCTAACTGGAAATCTCACTTGTATAAAATTTATTAATCATATCAAAATTTATGTTGAACATTAAATAAGATGACGGGTTTTAAGATACATGTGGTACTGCATTTTAAATAAAGTATGACGACATATTTTCGGGTGCAAGTAAGCGAATTATCGATGTAAGGTTCACTATAAATTAGGTTTTTATAATCCACACATTTATCAGTAAAGTATGGAAAAGTAACACGTTAAAGCACTTTAAAACATGGAAATAATTATTACATACATTTTATTATTTACCATAGAGAAGTGGATACCATTTACGAACAGGTTTTTTAAATAATTGTTTGACTGTTATCCTTATAATCGTTATTTCATTGGTGCAGTGTATTCCAATGTCTATAATTATAAATTGGCTGTAATTAATGATTCTGATTTAATCATTCGTAGGTAACGCAGTTGTTTAAAATCGATAACTTGACGGGTTGTTATCGTTTCAGTATCTACTTGTACACGTTGCTGCATGTGAATGATTCTCAACAGCGGAATGGGGCCAATCAATCATTTTATTAGGTCGAGTAAGCCAACACTATTCCTAAATAATCATTTTAAGTTTCGTAAAAAAAATATTGGGAAACATGACGTAACTATAGATATATATGGAAAATTTGCGTGTCCACGGTTCTACTGCGAAGGTGGAACTACTGTCTGTGCCTATTTTTCTAGAAATGAACAAGTTATATAATTATTTACCACATAAATTACAACAATGAATGATTTATAAGAACGCGATTAATTATTACGGCGTTAGCAAAAGCTCTCCTTTATATGTATACCTAAAATGATGTAGATGGAAAGGACTAGAATAGGGTCTATCGAAGGTAGGTCCAGTCGATTACTGTCTGCAGACTTACAAAGTAAACCAACAAACAAAGTTTCGTAAACGTACCGACTGTTATGGAGGTTTGAAAGTCCACATTATTTTACCCTTTCTAATTTATATTTTATTCATGTGAAAATTTTCTCGTTTAGACTTTGTACGCTGTTGTTAAAGGGTATGGTTTTTAAAATAAAACAGAGAACGTTAAAGGCAAAAGCCTCTTATGCATGCAACGAATTTTACAATTTCCGCTCTTTCTCTAATTTGTATCTTTTTTCAACATTGCCGTACGTACCTAGTTACCGTAGGATGTTGTGAATTTTTTTAAATAAACTTAAGTGTGTAATTATTTTCATATTTAACCAGCGGATTATTGAACATAATCTTATGTAAAAATTCTGTTTGCGTTGTAAACTATTCCAATTATTCAGCATCGTATACAGCGAATCAATTCCCGTTTGTAGTAGAAATGTGAGGAATTTCTTTGTTCAATACTTGTGGATAGCGGCAGCTTGCTTTATTATGTTACTGGATAACGTCTAAGGGTCCATTCCGTTAAGGATCCATTGATGGGAAACATAGACCGACATTAGCTTGTAAGATTTTAATATTTTCGAATGAAATACCTACAAACTCTGCCAAAAAGTGAATAACAACGAAGTAAAGTACTTGACGTCATATTTCAGTAATTGCCTCTCCCAAAATAGACTTATTTTGACGGGCCTAGTATTCGAAACTCTGATAATGTCCGAAATAAAATCAAGATTCATTTCGATGTAAAGAAAACTGTCGTGAGCAAATTTGCAAACTTCAGTCATAAATAACATTGTTTTCTGAAGCGTATTGACTTTGTCAAATCTTACTCGGCTTGCCACCTTTTTTTTTCAAAAAAGATATGTCCAACAGGTTGACAAAAAATAGAATCATCAAGATGAAAATGGTTATTGCGATGATAATGATTTGCGTTAAACATAATAGTAATTTTAAAACGACTAATGCAGGTACCATTGAATATAGACACACCGTTTCAAGTTACTTTGCTCTTGAGCAAAGGAGTAGGTATATTGAATTCATTTGGGAGGTAGGGACGCACATACATAGTTGCAAGGTTTCAAATTTAAAACAACCTTTTTTGCTCCAGGGCCTAAAACTTGGTAGCGACGTTTTAGTTTATCTAGTTATACTAAGGAATTTTTTTATACAATGAAAGTATATTAAGCGGTTTTAAACAATAATAAAGATAGATAGTCATTCTTTAGAAAGTAGAGTAGAGAAAAAAATGTCATTTCATAATATCTGCCAGTAGTACAGCGCTTGGTTTTTATTTGTCCACAAATAGAGGTATAATGTGAAATATATGTCACCTATATTCGCCGAGCAGACGAGCTTATTACGACGCATAATTACTGATTTACTGGCTTTCCTAACCTTGCCAACTGGAGCGCGACATCCTTAGTTCTTTTTATATTGATTACTTTCATCATCTCGACAGTAGTGCAACGGGAAATAAGATTAGGGATGCTGAGCTCACAGCATCATTAGTTCATTACTAGTCGAACGGTAATAATTGAATGGGATATTCAGATAGGGTTAAAAATATATTGGATCGTTTGATAATTAACATGAAATCACGCCTGTATTCTCCGTTAGGATGGGCAGAGGCGTGTAGTAGGTACTCCCAGTTTCCACGAGTTATATCTACATTCCATATAACTAGGCTCAGATACTAAATTTTTAATGTTGTTCAGTGTTCAGTTAATTATTATCATCATTTAATTAATGTTAATTATAATCTCGGTGCTTTAAATGTCATTGAAGTGTTTGCTCTTGACCGTATTCGAATACTTAATATTATACAAATGTATATTTGCCGCTTAGGGTGTACTATCAGAGCAACTATGCTGTGAACCAAACCTAACCTAACCCACTAATGTAGTTACTACAGTACCTATATTGAGCATGGTGACGATATAGGCTAATGCGAAACTAAGCTGAAACCCTAACTTGGCGTCGCATCTTGACTTTATGCTGACGTCACTCAAAGATCTGTATTAACCAGATTCAGAGGTCAAATGCTCGTAGGTAGGTAACTAAGAAGAATTCAATAAACATTTTAGAAATAACCCAAAGCCTGCACAGTAAACGGTACATACTCGATTATATATATTATCATCATTATCAGCCTACTCCCGTCCACTGCTGGACATAGACCTCTCCAATGGCACGTCACTAAGCTCGATCTTCAGC
>DWDT01001907.1:0-14756 GCA_018245595.1 Microceris scylla | reverse complement strand
CAGTGGTTGGATGCGAAGAGCTGAAGATCGAGCTCAGTGGCGTGCTATTGGAGAGGCCTATGTCCAGCAGTGGACGATGACAGGCTGATAATGATGATGATGATGATGTGGTAGTTTAATTAATAGTAGCAAAAGTAGTTAATTAATAGTAGTAATTTATATCTATATTTTTGGTGTCCAACATATGTATAATGTTAAAATTCTGTCTAATTTTGTTTGTATAGATTTACACTGTAGATTCATACTCAAGTACACGTTCAAAAGAAGTGACACTGAACCTACCCTTAGTCTTCACTTATTCCTAAAATAAAGCTAAGCATGTGGTAAGCTACAGGTGGTGTGTCGCAGACGGTCGTTGAACGTCAGCTTGTTATTTAATACTGTTTCTACGTCCCGATATAGGTGGCAGCAGCTACCCCTTACATGCGATGAAAGCGTCAGTGACGGAATACTGTTCGTAGCAAATGGAGTCGATTTCCTCTGCAATCATGACTATTACGAACGAATCAACCATCTCCAATATAGTTGTACAGTGGTTACAGTGTAAATACTGGTTAAATGTATTGAATCGTTCAATCGAATGAGTTTAAAATGTTAACAATGTTATTTGTGGTGGACCTACTGATTCAAAATTATTTAACGTTCATCGAGATTGGCCGAGATGGGACTATTTGATACAATCGGTTTACTTGTTTCTCTTCACAGGAACGTCGAGAAGGAGTGTGTAACGTGTGAAGATAGCCGTGTCGTAGATAGTAGGTGTAGTAGACTAGAACGACCAGTTCGAACGGACTTGAGTCTAGTCAGAAGTTGAAGTGGGGTGAACTGTCAGACATCAACCAGAGGCAACTTTCGAAACTGCCGGCCACCGACGGGCACTTGAAGACTGCACATCGAGCTACCGCCCTCGTTTCGACTTCACCGCGTTCTATGTCAACTCACTGAAATTACATTCTACTGAGCTTATACAGAGTTTTATTTGGATCAACGATAGACGAAGACTTGAAAATAACAACCACCCTCAAACCACACACATAACATACACATACGCACATGAATCTAACCATTTGCAAATAGCACAGTTTTTTTGGGTTTTTTTTATTTTCTGTCCATAACAAGAACGTCAAATTGTGAAGATACGTCGAATGAATACCGCACTATTGAGACCAACTGATGTGCAGTTTTTAAACCAACTTATCGCTACTTACCGACGACTCGGTCGCCGTAGTGCTCCTTGAGAGTCTCTCGAATGGCAGTGATGAAGTTGGACTCGCCGATTCGCTTTTCAGCAACCACCTTAATCACCTGCAATTTCACGTAAAAACTATCCTAAAAGCATATTAAGTCTTATTTAATCTGCTTAAGATGCATGATTAGGTCTCATAGGTACAGATAATACAGTACCTTCAGTGGCCATGACATTAACCAGGTATTGTGAATTCGAATAATGTTTAAAACAATTAATTATGCGATAAACAAGATTATGAACGTGTCTAGATGTAAACAATAAAATCTATGCAAAGGTAATACATACATATATAGTAGATATTTAGAAAGTTCCATACTTGGGCACTATAATTAACAGCTTTATGATGACCAAAGTCCAGGCTCTACCTACTTCGGGATCAGATTACCATCTGTCATTATTTTTTTTTTTAATAACCTCATTCCAGTAAAGGTTGTATGGAAGAGATCGCTTCTTTAGCGATAAGACCCCCTTTTGTTTTTACCGAATTTTGTCATTTTGTACTTTGCATTTTTTTATATGGTGTGCGATAATGTTTTGTATTGTATTGTAAAGTAAAATAAGTAGGTGACATCTAGAACATATACGTTCAAGGAGATCAGTTATTCAGAATACAACGAGCGCGTTGGTACCGATAAATATATTATGTTGATAACATAATTTAATCTCTATAAATATGTTACAATAATATACTAGCAGTCAACCTTTCCGGGCTTTCCATCCGTAACTAAATAATTGCCCAGCAGCGCTGTCCTAGTCTCGTTATTGGGCAACTGGCGCTGCAGATAGCCGCTGCTGCCCTTGGCCGCGCCCACCGGCTCCACGGTCACGATGTGTGTTCCTTGATTGATGACACCGTCCTTCACCGATAGGTTAATTATGCCCTGATAACAAATAGATATTAAAATTGCTTAGGTTAAAACAATTTTTATGGGTGTCTTTTCGTTCTGATAAAATCATTCCGCATATTCATTTAGATACAATGGATCTTAAGACAGACCTCACAATTAACGCCGACGTAGGGCCAGGGCCCGGCGCCCGCGCCCACTATTAGAGCGGGGTCCCGGCCCAGGTGCCGCAGCAGCGCCGCCAGGTCGTAGATCTTGTCGCGCTGCACCGTAGGCACCAGGTACGGCGGACCGCCCAGCTCTATGAGCTTCGGTGGGTTGTCTCCACTTAGCCCTCAACCAGAATAACGTATATTGCAGAATCAAACGTAACATCACGCCTGTAATCCCCGAAGGGGTAAGCAATGCACAATGGAATAGGTGGTAAGCCTATTGCCATACACCAGGCACACATCCAGACTCCGAGTCACTACTAGAAATTCTACTCGTAAATTAGAAAAATCCAGTAGTACCTACCCGACCCGAGATTTAAACCCAGGACCTCCCGATCGGCAGTCGCGCTTGCAGCTACTCGACCAATGAGGCAGTCATTAACATATTGCAGAATCACTTTCTCATTATCCCGACATCTGCCTTATTTACAGGTAT
Organism: Microceris scylla; assembly: GCA_018245595.1. NCBI lineage: Eukaryota > Metazoa > Arthropoda > Insecta > Lepidoptera > Hesperiidae > Microceris > Microceris scylla. The sequence goes on along the minus strand of DWDT01001907.1, from coordinate 12,014 downwards.
CGTATCATTTGATACATAAATTGATTACCAGGTACGTTAACGTTAATTGTATACAGATTAAAAACCGATACACATACCTTTAAATATCACACTTTTAACCGGACCAGGTTTTGGTAACAATTTGAATTTGTCATATTTTACATATACCTACCTATATTGTGTTTCCATTAGGTTACAAATTCAGATTGATGATTATAAATATTATCTTGGTTAATAAGACTTGGTTCATAATAATAATGAAAACGCTGATTAGGGACATATAACTCAACAATATTACAACTCATTACGACATTAGACCTTCTTCTTCATCGTTTCCTCACTGCTGAGGATCGTGACTCTTTAAATTGTCAACTTCTTTTGAAATTACAGTACGAAATTTCTATTCTTTATTTGTTACCTCTGCCTGCTTCATAATGCAAAAAAATGACTTAATAATAAATATTAAAATGATATTCAGTAATCACGTAACGCGAGATACCAGCATTTGAACAGCTTCATTATCTCAATTCAAACAATAACATCGCTACTGTAACTCTCCACTTTATGGTTTATTTATATATGATAACGATATGGTTTACTTGTAAGTAGTTATCTTTCGTGACTTGTAAAATTTTACGTTTATAAAAATAGAATATATGAGGACTATATAGTTACTTACATATGTAAACATTAGTTCTCTAAAACATTAGAAATTAATGTAACTCAACAATAATAAAATGGGAGTGTTCTGCATTCCTCTGCCTACCTCTTCGGGGATTACAGGCGTGAAGTTACGTAACAATAATAAAATTAGCCTCAAACCGAACCAAGTTGATGGTGACAGGTGAAAACTAGGTTTAAAGCGCAAGTAGAAAACACTGTCTAATCAAAAAAAGGTTGATCACAGTTGTATTAATAGGAATAAGCCGGATGAGATGTCAGGTGCACAGATAGTTAATGTAAACGACTAGCCTGGTGGCGCTAATAGTACATACCAGGTGCAGCAAGATTGAAAGGTTCTTGTGTCAGATCGGGGCTGTCTTCCACACTCACGTGGACCGTCTCGAACGTTTTTCGTAGGCCTCGAGACAGAACTGCAATTTTTAATCACAACTCTCTGGCTATTATGTTTCATGTACCTACAACTTTCTACTTATATCAGTCACGACACAACGGGTATCGTAAACTTTGCAGTAGGTAGGTACCTACGTGATACAACTGCGCGTTTGGGCATAGGCTACTTTACGATTGCAAATGCCTCAAAGGTTAAAAAGGTTTCGTTTCCCTGGAGAACAAATTTCATGTTTTAAATTTAGTTTGGTTTCAAATCAAATGTGTGGTTTGTGGTTTAATTTTGTCATCTGGTCGCTTACTTACCATCGACGATTTCATCATCGGGCGGAACATATAGAGCCTTCTCAACTATTTTAACTTGTGTGTAGTCAACGCTCGCCATGCTGGAAATGTATTAACTCGGACTGAGACTATTTCGAAAAGCATCAAAACATTTAGAATACAACTGAGTAAATAATAAATTAAGATGTGAAGGTTTTTTGTCAGTAATTTCGTTTACCAGTAGAAGTAAAAAACAATGGAGTTATTTTACCGAAACTCTGTTTAATGTTAAGGTGAACTCAAGCCAGAAAACCGTTTAATACAAGAAAATCTCCATGTCTACAATGTAATAAGTTCGATGAAAAAGTAGATGGTTAAAATATGTAGGTATATCACATTCCGCATGTAGTGCGCTTATAGAGCTGAACATCCGAGCAGAACAAAGATTGGTTCCTGTCCATACTAAAAACTAGATAAAGTACATTAGAAAATAATTTATGATTACTGATACCTAAATTATATCAAAATTTTATTTTCGTATCTGCACAAAAACTTAAAAAATAGATTTTGACAATATTTTATTTGGTGAGGGATTATTTTTTATGGAACACACAATATATGTACATATATAGGATCGTATTACCAATACGTTTAACGATGGCCAATTAGTAAATACAAACATCTGATATTAGACACTTTCGTTTATAAATATAGGCATTCACTTCACTGCGCCGTCGCTTGATAGTGTCTAAGTGAGGCACAACCTCGATGCAGATACCTCGGGCACATTTATAATAATTATTATAATTATATTTAATTATAATTAAATACAGCAAGCAATTACTATTTTTTATAGATATAATCATTGAAAATAATTATCCAAGAAGCAATAAAAAATTTTAACCAAAACAAATTATACTAAACATTTTAACTCCACTCAGCTACAAACAGGAAGCTGGTAATGGTAAGTAAAAACTTAAGTCAGCTACTAAAAGCAAGCAAAGCAATCTAAAGGAATATAAATTATTTGGAGAACATAACGTAAGTAGGTATATCTATATACATATATAGTACATTATGACTAGGTAAATAGTGATATTTATAGTAAATTAAAAATGAAAAACATTGTAAAGTCTTCACTTATAACCATTTAACATGGAACACTGACGAACGCACTACGTAGAACGTAAAACTACACAACAAGGTATACCTCTAAATCATTATTAATTTATGTGTACCTATCAATACAAAATTTACGCTTCGCTTGTCAACTTACCTTGCATCGTTTTTGGAATTCAAGGCCGCAGACCGTACGTAAGTTAATAAAGACCACTTAATAACTAACACCAAGAAAACATGTATATTGAGACTCATTCTAAGTCTTTATATAGAATTTAACACTTCCATTCGCGAGATACGCGACAATCAATAGGTTATGTGTGTGACCTTTAACTTAATGAAAAAAAATACTGACGAGTACGTACATCAAACGACTGATTTCAATGTTGTAGATAAAGTCCAGTCCTTTCAGGTTCTCGTTGACCTTACGGCATCTATACAAAAATAAATGCAATAATGTAATATGGGTAAGACTCGTGCGCACCGCGAGCCTTCCGCTGACCATCTGAGCGACAAAATATTAACCTTTATTCTTTAGGTCCCGTTACTGCGCGTTGCGGCTACAAGTGGTGGTTATCTCTGTTAAAGTTAATTATGGTAAACAATCCTATGTTCTAATAAACTGTACTGCCAATATTTCAAACAAGTTTAGTGTACCTACATATCAATTCAATGAATACTTACAAATTACGTACATACTTTTAAATAATTTGAAAATTACTATATATTACACAAACCGTGAAGATTTATTAAGACTATAAGTCATCCCATTAACCCAAAAGAGAATTGAGACAATGAAGATTACCTACAACAGCATCGTGAATTAGAGAAGAATATTACCTAACACCGAAATTGGCGGATTTCCTCGCGATGTTTTCCTTCACATATATAACGAACGACGTTTTACGTAAAAAAATCGCCCCTAACTATGTAAAGTCTGAGTAGTGTAACGAGATTTAATTATTAAATCCCCAAAGTAAAAGACGAAAACCTCAGCCTATTTTGAGTCTGATCAATCAGCCTGATTAACGTCAAAAACATGAAATGGTTGATGTTGAAAATAAGTTCATGTTAAAGATTAATCTCTTCGACCTTAACGACGAAATTTATAATAGGTAGGTACCTTGTACATTTTCATGTACATGCTGTAACCATTGTTAACATCCGATTGTTGGGTGCCGGATCTCTACTGTTACTGCAGCTCCTGAAGTACCTAAGTTAATTAAGTATCCCATTATAATTATAGGTAGGTATTGGTGATACGAGGTTGTATTTACCACTGAAGTAAAGGACAAGGGCAGTTTAAATAAAAGAAACATGTTTACAAAAGTCATTTTATTGAAACTTAATGAAACTCACACCGTAATAAATAACTTAATATATCCTCAGCGTAAAATAAACTATTTTATGTTCTTTTACATTTATTCATATGAAGTATAAATATTAGAAGTAACGAAATTGGAATATTAAAGTAACTTAACAACAAAACATTAGTCTCTTCCAATCACTATATAACGGCAGCCGTTAATAAGGAAATCAAATAAATACGTTAATACTATAATTTACTATAAATACAAGGCTTATTTACTTTGGTCGATACATCTTCAACTTCTCTAACACATACCAAACGATTATACAGGTAGACAATATAAAACTCAAGTTACTTGTAAGTATTAAGCGTGCAGCTAAGGGAGTGTTTAAATCCGTCCGTTGATCGACAGTAAATGGTTATATAAAAACGGCCATAACGCATCCCCTGTCATATTGACAACAAAAATCACATTCACAACGCGGCCTACACACCACTAAGCCTTCTCTGCGTACACAATTCGGTATTCTGATAAACTTTCAGTTGTTTATGACCTCTATAATTGAACTAAACTTCATTCATATACTTCAATAAGACTTAAATCTTACAATCCTTCTTTTATCCTGCAGCATTAGAATCTTTAAATCAAGAAATCACAAAAATTATTAAACCAACCGCGCACGTAGTACAAAGGTTTGGTTCTCGTCATTGGCAAACGTACCGAATTAAGATATACCCGTTTCGCTCTCTCCCAAAACAATCATACGTACAAAAATATAGGAATAACCACGCTTTATCGCTCCTTTATCTTCATATATATATATTATTAAGAAGTGGACACGTACTGCGCTCATGTGCTCGTCGACAGCTACCCATCAATTATAATTACACTCTCACACTAGAACCAACCACACCAGTATTCAATGTGAAGTGCCGCAACAGCGCAGTACCTACGACAGAAGCACTTCACGTGATGTGCTTGTGGGCTTGTATTGTTAATACATTTTGAGGCCTAATATTTTTAAATCTTAGTGAAAAGTGTTTGTTTTAAATAACACACGCGGGATATGGGCGAGGTGGACACCAGGTCCTTACAGCCATGCACCCTACATCCCCAGATAGTCAGCGGTAAATCTCTTTAGAACACATACTAAGTAGATAACACAGTCTACTCTCGTTCCCCTCAAGGTGTATTAAATGAAATGTGAACGAATATTCAACGCTTACACCTTAAACACTTACGAAATACTTGTGATACGAATTTAATAGCCCTAAACAAAACTAGCGAACAGCCTTAGGGATCATTCGTTAATTACGTAAGGGTGATTTTGATTATTTTTCACACCCACTTCCGCCATATAAGGGTACGTAAGATTTTTTAAAGCCGTCCAGTCCTATTCTTACGTAACCATTTCGTTTGTCAATATAATAAAATGTTTTTAGAAAAGGAACACAAAAAGTCCCAGTTTGACGTAAATCGACGATTTTCATTTTTCAATAGATAAGTTAACGATAGTTAATTTTAAACATGAATCAGTTAAACAATCTTAAATATGTTTTTTACATTCCAGACACAAATGTAATATGGACCCTGCCAAAGCACTTGAACGCGCGATTTCTAGTATAAAAAAATACCTACTTAGAAAATATTAGAACCCCCCCCCCCTCCCTCTCAGGACCCATACGTAATTAATGAATGGCCCCTTAGACTGTCCCAGCTATGGGAAGTCTCATTACCATAGTATCCCACGGTCACGAAAACTATGCATCGGTCACCCCTACGTCGCTTAAAGTAAACAATAATAAGAAAGTGCATAAATAATACAACATTAAAATAAATACCATTTACTTGTGCCGTTTGTAACGCTTGACGTATCGCCCGACGCGTGCTCGTGCCGCCGGCAAATAAAGTCTTTTAATACTGCCATCTGTTTACATCCAAGTGTATTTCATTCTATTCTTGCCCCTACGCCTTACGGCTCAGCAATGAGTACACTCATGTACATCGTAGTACTCCCCTTGGTGAGTACACTGCTGTTCCACCGCTCACCACGATTATTGCACATACGAGTATGTAAAGGTATCACATTTATGAAAAACCAAAGCCACCCCGGCCGACGAACCCCAACCTAACAGAGGACAGTGATTTTATTACGATCTTTGAATGAATCATATATTCAAGATCAAACAATAATTTTTACGAATACATTCCAAAGTATCTCGGCTAATGTTACGTCGTCTCATGTTTACATCAACCGACAGTTACATTAATATCTACATACATAGTTATTACTACTCTAATAATACTCATAGTAACTACTTAACTAGACAAAAGTTGGCAGTTTTTAAAGTTTAGGGTAACTTAAAAAGATATAAGTAGTTCAATTTGTAAGGTATTTTAACGCGAAGTTACTATCTACCAATATACATAATAATTATACGGGGCGAGTTGTTAAAATATTACACGGCATGATGTGTCTGGTACATACGAGTAAGTCGCTTCCTTATTTCTGTTATGTTCTTTTGCCAGAGATCGTACCAGTGTTCGAGTTTGGTCATATGGAGCACAAGTACGAGCGAGATCGGTTTCATATATCGCAGTAGATGATAACATTTGACACAAATTTATTTTAAAATGTTTCGTATACATAAACCAATACGTACATGTGCAATTTTACATAACAATATTAAAGTTACAATATCGAGTAATATATGCTATAACACGTGAGTAATGATTACTGAATATCTAAAAGTTAGTATTAACACCTGTGAAGCTAATTTTAATAACTAGTGTGCACCTACTATAATAACCATACTGGAATCGTTACCAACAATAGTAAATGAGCGTTAGTTAATGAAATTTTATCCTTATAAGAACAGTCAGCGATAACATAGTTAATTACAGTGGTACCGGGTATCAGACGGAGCGCAGCTGGGGACCAGCGCGAGTAGTAGCTGGCGTAGTAATTAATTGAACGATTGCGGCCTAATAGTAGTTACATGTAATGTTTACATGTAGAACAGAGCGAAAAATTGACAGTAGTCGCCTTATTCTTAAAACTTAGCAAGCGAACTCCCGTATGTTTACCTTTGGTATTACTGTAGCTCCGACTAAAGTATACAAGAGCTAGGGCGGAACGTAATCAAATGTCGACAGGTCGAGCTCGTTACAAGCATATCGCGACTAGAGGCGCTAGAGGTCGGCGTGCGGCAGCAGCGTGTGGCGCTGGTCGTGGTGCAGCTGGCGCGCCAGCGCGGCGTGGCGAGCCAGCGCGGCGGCCAGCGGCGCGCTGTCGCACTGCACGCGCGGCCGCCGCACGCCCTCGCCCGCCGCGCCGCGCACGCGCAGCTCCACCAGGTGCGCGCCCTCCGCGCTCAGCGCCGCGCACCCCACCAGGTTACTGCACACCGCCACACGCTCGTTAGCTACCCTCCCGGAACTCGATTCAGATCTACCTCTCGATAATTATTAATTTACATTTTCTTAGAACGTTCGACGAAGCCGAAGGTATCGATGTTGTGCCATAATGTACCGACAAGATCGTTTTCGAGCAATCGTCACAAAAAATATGTCAGTCCTAATGAATAAGGCGATAAATGTACAACTTTATAATCATTGTAAGTAATGCTGGACATGAGCTTCCCAAAATGAACGAGAGATTTTGCCCATAATCACTAATTTAGGTATGCAGGTTGGAGATTGCTAAGTACAGCTCTTCTCACCAACCATGCTGCTACCCAACGGCATCGAGTGCATCGGGTGTACCTAGGTTGACTGCGCTATACTACAATCAGCCGGTCGCCAGAACCACAAATGTTGTATAGTAGAGTGACCCACATGCAGGAGAGATTCGTCTCAGGCATTTAAATTGGAGCTAGGAATGTCTTACACTCCTCACTCAGAAATTCAATTTAAAAAATAATCACCTGAGATGCGTTTCCATGACGATTTGCGGCGTAGTGTTTTTACAAGTAAAAATGCGCAAGTAGGAATCGGAGAGCAGCGCGCGGATGTCGTGCGGTGTGTCGCGCACGATGAGGTAGGCGAGGAAGCGCTCCGAGTAGTCGTGTCCGTTGAGCGCGTGCAACAGCGCGGCGCCTTGCGCGTGCTCGGCGCAGTAGCGCGGCAGCAGCGCCGCCGCCGCCGCCGCTAATCGCGGTGGTCGCACACGCGCCGGCAGCGCGCCCGCGCGCCCGCTCGACTCGCGCAATGCTGCCGCTGTCTCCGTCGCCAGGTCCAGCACGCCGATCACGGGCTTGGTCACGGTGCCGACGATGCCCTTCCCGACGCCCGCTATGAAGCCCGGCAGGCCCTCGGCGGTGGCACCCTCATAGCTATGCTTCACCAACGAGGTGACGCCTCCGAGCAGGCCGAGCCCCAGGCCGCGCAGACCGGCGGCCAAGTGCGCCCCGGCCGCGGTCGAGCGGATGCGGCGGCGCGTCTCTTCGTGGGCCTCGTCGCCCACCACGCGTTCTAGCCCGTCGCCCAGTGATTCTGCGAACCAATCCCGCGCTCCTATTTAACGCTACTGCCGTTTCCAGACGATGTCGACGAACGTCAATCATATGAGGACAATATTTTAACGCATACCTACGATCAAGTATCTAAAGAAAAATTTAAAGATTTAACGGTTTGCAGCTAAGCACTTTTAGCTGATGAATGAATAGAATTATTATGAATTATTAACGTTGTAATTTAATAAAAGAAAAAGAATTTAAATCGTACCCGTAACCTTAGCGGCAGAGTTGGAGATGCCGTGCGTGACGTTTTTCAGCAACGCGGACACGTTGCCCTCCAGCAGCAACCCCGAGACGCCCTCCGACACGTCGGCCACAAAGCCCAACGGATTGCCGAGAAAATCTACCGATCCCAAGATCTTCGCCGCCTGCCACTTCAGTTCCTGACATACAAGCGTAATTCTAAGCACAGAATGGGTGTAATATGTATGTATAAAACGTTAAACATTTTAAATAAATCATAATTGATTAAGCCACAAGGGTTTAGCACAAGCGGGCGCTGCACTCACATCCTTAAAGTGCAGCAGCAGCTGGCGCGCTAGCGCGGCGGGCGTGTCGAAGGCGTGCGCGCGCTCGAACGGCTCCAGCTCCACGGCCGCGTCCTCAAAGCGGATCAGCGTCAGACCTAACCGCCGTTTCAGCGCCGCCAGTCCGCCCTCCAGCTTGCTCGCCGTGAACATCGACAGCCGGATCTGAGCCGTTCAATTACAACTTTACGCAATGTTAACACACCGCCTCCACGTCCACGAATTTTGATTTAGCCGTCGGGAAATTGATTCGTTTCAACGATCTTCTAGAACTAAAAGTATACAAAGAGCAGAACGTGATCGAGCGCGTTCTTCAAAGTTAACTATTTCCGAGTGTTGCGTTAAATCAATAGCAACCTAAAAATCTAATAAGAATATATTCAAGCAAATATTGTACGTCAGTTTTTTTACGCCATAACATTCGATGTAGACTACGTACATGTATATGGTTTAACTTTAAAAAAATATTGTGATGTAATCTAAATATTTCATTCGAGCGGTGGCCAGGTCAGGAGTTCGGTACAGGAATCCACACAATATTGGAGCGACCGGTCACGGGGGTTCTGCGTTCAAAGTTTTAGTGCTCACATGTCACATCTACTTATTGTTTACTGCCACATATACGTACGGCTAATGTGTAGTTTCGCAAAAACCAGGTCAAACGTGCAACTACCTAGCCTACGAGAATTCAGGACACATCAACCGAACTGACCTTTTCGAACTTATCGCTCGGTAAGCACTGCGAAAACAAACAATTTTCGTAACATATAAATCGCTTAGAATCAAAGGCGGCAATCTACACTTGGAGCAAATTTTTGTAATACAATTAAGATATTTTTTAAGGTTTTTACGGGCATACAATAACAAAAATATTAAAACTAGTGAAAATTATATTATAACATAAAGTTTGGTATTCATGGTTTTATTGCTGATATTATGGGATGACAATCTGCGAAAGGCTGCAGGCAGATGCTGGATACGGCAAGCCGAGGACAGAGCGCGATGGCGCTCATTAGGGGAGGCCTATTTCCAGCAGTGGACTGAAACAGGCCGGTGATGATGATGATGAATTTTTAAGTTTGTAGATTGTCGGATATGTTCCGAAATATCAAAGAATGCCGTATTTGATCCCAAGTAACTGACAGATTGCCGTGTTTGATTGTAACGAGAAATTGGTAATTCCGGGAGGTGTCAAAAATTAGCTTTAAAGAAACCAGTCTCTCAATATTATAAAAATTAACTTTCATAGCTGGTATAGTAGGTTGCCGAGGCAGAAACGCATATTTCGATTGTAGCCATTTTTTATTGTTATTGTCGCAGTTAATCCTTGATGTTTGAAATTTGTTTTACCTTTTCATCATCATCATCATCCTCATCATCAGCCTATCTCAGTTTACTGCTGGACATAGGCCTCCCCAAAAGGGGGTTTATGCCCGTAATCTCCACGCTGGGCATGCGGGTTGGAGATTGCAGGGCACAGCTTTTCGCACCGCCGCGCCGACGCTGCAGCCCGTCGGCGGCCAGGACATTTAGCGTGCCTATTTAGGCTGCGCTATACCGCAATCAGCCTACATATAGTAGGCACTAAATATAGTAATTGATCCTATTATTTTACCATTCGGTGTGCAAATGTCGGTGGTATAATTAAGATTTGTTTTAATGATCGTAGAAATTAGTATACTAAAACCAAATTAATATTTTTATCTTGTCTGTTTTCTCCATTTTTGTATCAAAACGTCATACTATGATTGAAATTTTGTAATAATAGTTCTGTGTGCTTTGAGATCAAGCGTCAGCAGGCGAGATGTGTAAATCAACTCCATAATTAACCTTAATATAGAAATACTAGAGTAGACTTAGATTTTAGTCTGAATGTTCATCAATTTATTTCAAGATTATTCTGAACATTTTTTGGACTTCCGGTCGCGGCAAACGCATTTATTCCAGTTAATTGCATTTTATTATATGTTATTGTATATACCTCTATCATGTAAAATTTTTAATTATCGATATAGTAACACATTTTCACGAACAAAGAAAAAAAAATCATTTCTAAATACCAATTTCAGATAATGAATACTAATTCAGCAAATATAATTTGGTACAAATAAGTTGAGTAAATTCCGAGGAGAGCATTGAAGATTTCAATGAGGCCGTGCGCTGTGTGTTCGGTAACAACAATTTGCATATTAACGAGTTATGAGCGATGTATACGCGCGGGAGGGCGGCAAACAAGAAGTTAATTACGGTGTGATGCTGTGATTCGTCATCGCGAGATGTGTTTACCGGAGGCAGAGCTGCTGAAATATACAAGGATTTATTTTATTCGATTTTATTAAAAAAAAACGTAACCTCACGCCTGTAATCCAGGAAAAGGTAGCCAGAGAAGTCTAGTACACTTCCACGCTTGACCAGTTAAGGTTATGTCCTACCAAGGATTAGGTTGTGAGCGTATCACCGCGCACGGACCGGGAATCGAAGCCAGGACCAGTTTGCTTTATTCTATTCTTTTTATTTATTTCACAAGTCGCAAAAGATATATGGTAGGACATTTTGATATTACCGCTATGGTATAAGTGAATTTATTCCGGTTGAATACCACAGTTAAAACGACGATATCGTGCGTTTAGTATCTGAAAATAAAGTTGTATGTACAAATATATGCATTTACAAACAAATGCATTTTGCACTTTATCGAAAGTACGTGGTGAATCAAGAACAGGTGGATCGTAGGAGTGTACTACACTGCCTATCTCGCCAGGAAAATGCAGATGTTATTTAGGTTTTGATACAGAGTTGAAATGTCTAACATCAAAAGTATAAAGTTTTCTTACTGAGATTATATCCTTGTTCTATTAGTAGGTACCTTATGTAAGTACTTGTAACGATTCTAAAGTGCTGGGACATAAGCAGTTACACAGAAGGCTAGCGCGGGCGGGAGGACGGGGGAAAGGCCATTAATTTCCATTTATTCAGACTGACAGCGGATCGGCTGCGCGGGCGGACCCTGAAAATTCGTGTGCTCTAATTGTTAGATGTTGTAGTTCTATTGATGCGAAATGAGCAGTTATCATTAGGCTTTATAATACTATTTTATTCTGCTATCCCTGTTTCGTGTGTACAATGATTTGCCAACATTTGCGACTGCCAATCGGGAGGTCCCGGGTTCGATTCCCGGGTCGAACACAACAAAATTTTCTAATTTAGATTTTCTAGTAGTGGTTCGG
>DWDT01001906.1:0-14756 GCA_018245595.1 Microceris scylla | reverse complement strand
AAACAATTTAAAAAATATGTTTACGTCAAATATTTCTTTAAGTACTTAGTAAGAGTTATGTACATGAAAAGGATTTTAAAACATCAGTTTTACGAAGGCTTTGTCAAATTTTAAGTACGCTTTTCACACAAAGTTAATATTTTGATGAAATACAGTGCTGTGGAAATTTACCATTGGGTTCAAGATTAGGTTATTTCGTAGCGCCAAAATACCTTGTTAAATAAATGCTTTAAATGAAATATGAACCAAATTGGTATTAGAGAAAATCATTGACTTTGTTGAATGGTAATTTCATTTTCTTTTATCCATGAAAAGTACCTAATTGCAGGATCGGCAATATTTAAATATCTTGTATAATATTTAATTGGTTTTTTTAACCGTTGATAATTGTAATATTTTCGCTTTTCTTACTGGCTGTTTTATGAGACCACACACGCGGCCATTACCGTCATATTCTTATTTCAAATGTGTCGGCCATCGTAAACGTCGACATGACATACGTCGGTAAAGTCTTGGTCTCAGTTGTTGCGCACAAAGGCGTTTCAGTTTTACAGCCGAGATAATTTACTAAGGATTCGCGTCATATAACACGGGTAATGTTCGGCCCAATATAATTTTATTTACAAGTTTTACTGCTCCTAGTTTTCTGTTCATGATTGTATCAGCGCGATGAATTCTCGGTCCAGTAACTTCTTTTTTATTTCTTGCCTTATTCATTCCAAGAATTTATATACACCTACATTTCATATACACTTCTAAATAGGATTCTCGCGACATATTAAATGTATTTCTCTATTTCATTTATATTCGGTTAACATATGTTAAAAAGAGAAATGATTCACAATACCTAATGTAATAGGAGGCCTAAAGTAGGGTAGAACGTATAAAGAATAGTCGTTAAGCGGCTCGTAACAATAAAACCCTACACCCACTCGTATTTAGACGAACCGATCTGATTATTTATCGCCTCGGACTCCATTCTAGGCCATACGTTCCGTAAAACATGCTGTCCCATGCTTTCTTATGGTCCTCGTTTCCGTTTTATATATTACAAGGCTGTCCTCATTTTAGAACGTTCGGTATTGTTTATGGTTATTACTTGTTTTAACTCATAAAAATAAACTAAACCTCCTCGAAATAATCTATGGTTTCAACAACGTTATATTAAATTCGCAGATATGTAGAAAAATGTTCATATCTGTCTAGAGCCAACAACTGTAATTCATCTACACGTTCGCTTTGAAAACATTTTAAGAAGCCCGTTCTAAAATAGCTGATGGACGTTAAAATAATATTCACGGCGATAATGGGCAATAGATTTTTGTTTCTTCCATTTAATATTTCTCGGAAACGCTAAGTTGTTTTGACGACGTTACGATTTACAAAGTTTATAACGAGACGATTCAACGCAACAGTTGGGTGCAGAATGCGTTAGTCGATGATGCATGTTCCCAAGGGACTCGAGTTTATTTCGGGAGCTCGTAAAATCGATTATTCGTCCGATTCGTATGTGTACGTCCCGGCGACGGCCGCGCGCATCGCAACAGGATGCACTATTTCTGTTATACACCGCTTTGACAGAGATGAGCTTATGATATTAATGTGCTGATTTAAATCGTTATATCATACGTACAGTTTGGAAATAAACCGATACGTAACCCAGAATTAGGCGGAACTGTCGCGAGTTTGTTAGCAGTTATATTGCCGGAAGTTACGTGTATTAAAATAATGTTTATGGCTGCATAAACGCAGGATAAGGAAGTAGCTTGCTTTGACACCATATAAACATAGATTTAAATATCTGACGAAAATATAAACAACGAATGATATGAAACAGCGAATGTTTATAACATAATGTCAATCGTACAGAATCTATTTACCCTTTAAGTTGTATTTATATTAACAATGAAATAATAAATAATGTAACAACAGGCACCGAAAACCTTTAACGAACACAAAATGGCGATCGAATTCACAGCAGGTGGCTAAATGTGGACTCAGTTAAGTTGAGATACAGTCATATTTTAACGGCCACTGATCTAAGACCTGGTTTTGCCCCTGTATTCTTATAAGAAACGAGCGCTCCAAGTAACACAATTGGATAAGACTGGAGTTCCTTTAAATTTGGTCACGTTCACGTATGATGGACTGGATATTCGATCAACGGTGCTGAGATCATGTATGATTGATGTTTTTGGTGAGGAAAATAAATGAGCTGCCTACATGTACATATTATCAGCTGCGACCAAACATGGACAAGCAATATTTCTTTAAGGGCAACTCTCTGTGGAACTTTGAGTCTTATGAATCATGAAATAAGCGCTAGATTGGAAGCCACAAAATTATTAGTCATGTCTTGGTCAATTTTAACTGCGATATATTATTCCTTGTAAATAATGACTATATAATGTATAACAACTTTGTTGATATTTCTGCTTAAAGAAGAAATTAGGTTTCTTAATTACGAACGGAACATCTTATTTCTAGACAACAAAACACATACACCACAATGTATGCGTTTAGTTGTCCTGTAATATGAAGCAAACTGTTAAATTTAACTATTAACCGTTAAAGTGTCGAAAATCAGAAACTAACCTTTTATAAAGCAAATATGAATGGTAGAGTCAGCAAAATCGGAAAGGGAAATATGCCCAAATCAGAGACGCTTTAAAAGGATGCTAGGTCAAAGGTAGATTTAATAGACAAGCATGTATAGACTTAAGTAAATGTTGAATTTTTTCATCTCTGCCGACCCCTATTGGAAAAAGGCGCGAAAATATATATATGTTGGAAATATTGCAATATTTTGGACAGAAAAAAAATTATTTATACGTCAATTTTTGAAACCGTTTTTTACTCTGTAATAATATATGTTGTCTGTCGATTATTCTTCTTTGGAACTGATACATATTGATCGGTGGGTCGTGCTACCGAGAAATGCTGCTTATACGGTTATATCGCTCATAAAAGTGCCTTCATAGGGAACCAGTTGCCCGACTCGTTAGAGAACCAACACGACCTGTCTTTTATGGCGAGGCGTTCGGTTGATTGAGTTTATTTTACGACGGCAAATTACTATAACGCCCGCCAAGTAACGACGACAGATAATTTCTCGTTAACGCGAAATAAGCAAACTGAATAAATTTACTGGCAGAACATGTTTCTCGTTACGGATTCATTTCATAATTGACATGTTTGTTTGTAACAGTGTATATGCATAGGACTGTCGATATCGATGTTTGATTTTATCGTACTGGTGACAGGTGAAATGTAGGTTTTGTTGGGATAATGCACTTTCCGCTTTATACTGTCAAAAACTAAGTGTAATCTTACTAGAGCGAGTAACTATCTGTATACATCATTAAATTGTGTAACTGGTTGTATGGCTTTCTGGACAGATTTGGAAATTTAAAAATAATTACCTATATCTTAAAACAAACAGTTTATAGAAACGAATGTTACATTACAGACATATCTCTTTTATAACCTTTCGCCCTTGGGATACCGAAGTTATTTAAGCATTGGGCAGTCTGTTTAACGAACTTGCAAATAGTGGTGTTCAGTTGATGCATGTTATAGGACTGTTTGGGAATGTTATCAAATTGCAGGACTACTATAGGACTATACTAACCATGTAATAGGACTTATAAAATTATAAATCGCTTTAAAATATACGTAATATTATAAGGAACAGTGACATTATTTTATTTTTTTGACTACAACAGGCTTGCGCTTGACGAAACATATTTAAAGTGGACATTACATATTAAATTCAGATAATAAAATGGTTTTTGAATCGCTAAGTCCTGTCCTAGATAGGCGTAAAATATCTCACCTGATGGTAACAGAGATGAAGCTTACGATTTAGCACGCTCGCCTGTAAAGTGCCTTTTCGATTTTAATCCTCAATTAAAACTACTTAACTGTAGATTGGGTTGCATAAAATAAGTTATAGTTTTATACAAAACGATTAAAGGCGTGTCTCGTGTCTGTGCGTCGTAGATTTCTCTATTTCATGACGTTACTTAACTTTCATCTGAGATAACAACTTTATAACTGTATAATTACATTTTAATAGAACTCCAGTTTTTAGAATAGAGACACACGAATGCTTTTACGAATAAACAAATATGTAGATGAACAACAATCTCTTCTAGTCGCAGGACTGTTGAGAGCGATTTCTTTAGGATTTCACATATTAGGTACCAATACCTTTAGAAATATTGCTTTTCCTTGGTCAAATTTGTTTTGTATTTGGCTGTGTGTATATAAATAATTAAATGTATATGACTGAGCCGGAAAAGGACTAGCGCGATATTGAAATAACTATGAAAAATTAAAAAAAATGACATTTTTATTCGAAATTTAAAAAAGGAAAGTATAGACTATTAAGTACTATAGAGTAAAAAGTGGCAAAGTGGCTGGTAGCAGTTGGATTCGACGAGCTGAAGATCGAGCTCAGTGGGGAGTGGATTGGAGAGGTCTATGTCCAGCAGTGATCATGATGATGATTGGAGTAAGAAAGTAAAGAACATAAGAAGAAAGAGAAGAAGAACGTACATAGAAGATTTAATTATGCCAAATCTAATTAATTCTACTTTAGAAGTCAACGGCTACTCATGCTCCATAGAGCTTACTCATTACGTATGAAATTATACAGTTGGAAGCTTGGTGCTTACAAAGTAACGCTATGTTACTTACGTCTCGTGTCTTAAGGACATGTGCATACTGATTGAAGATACTTCCTTGCTTTCATCTCGGACAGGGATGTCGCAAGATGTCTAGCTAATGAACAGCATCAGTCGCTTCCAGTTTAATCTATTCATCCATCAGTTAATGTCAGTGGTACTTTAAACTTACTTCGAACTAATGTTAGATTAGCATTTACATGATAGATTGTATTTGAATTTGTAATCAAAATTAGCGCCCACGCTAGACAAATTATACGTTACTAGATTGAGTTTCGGTCATGTTTTCGTAGTAAGGGTATGACGTACACACCAATGGTTCTTATACACTATTTACATAATTATTCAATTAATTTTACATAATTATATAGTTAATTGAATAATTATTTATTTCGTCATTTATGTGTTACGGATGTATTTGTGGCGATCGTAATAAATATCGCTAATTTGCAATGTCTGAAATTGATATTTATGTAAATAGTAATGGATATGATATAATGTAACTACTTCTAGGAGTCCGCGAGTATTCAATATTCGACTATAATACGTTGAACATTAAGTTTGAATGTTATTAACACTTTTATGCTTAAGTGTATAATTCCTGTGTATATCTACTCTGTGCTACTGTTTGACCACAGAGTATAATGGGTCTTACATTGAAAATATGAACGTAAGCAATGTGCAGTGCAACAGAGTATTACTTAATTAGCATTTAAGCAGAGTATTCTTTAATGTGTTTGCAACATAATTATGTTAAATGGAAGTTTTAATTATCTGTGTTCCTTCGATATTAAAACTTTAACTATGCCAAATCTCACATTACTTCATAGTTATAATACAAAGTTTTCTCTTCACGTATCAGTACAAGGAATAGATGTTAATTTTTTTTGTATTTCATCTTGTTAGGCAATTGAGTGACAGCACTTTACCGGCGCGGCATGTCGGTCACAGTCTAACAACTAAAGTTTTTATTTACTGGAATGACAGCCATTTTTCTTATTCGAAAAATGACTCAGCGTGTTCTGTCATAAAGTATTGAATGTAGTTTTGAAATGGTATTACAAAAGTGTTCAAATTACGAAGACGCTTTGACAGTTCTATTCGTTTTATGCAATACTCTCGAATGTTATTTGTGATTAAATCTTGTTTCGTTAAGAATTTGCTTCGCATGATAATGTTTTCCGTGACAGCAAAATGTCAAAATAAGTTCCGCAATGAAAGTGAACTATTACCTATCGCAATATTTAAAAAAATGTAGTAATTATTTTATATAACAAAATATATTCGCGTCGATTTGATTACCCGTGTAGAATAGCAAATATAAGAATTGTGTATCTTATATAAGTGTTCATATACATATTCTTAGAATAGGAATGTATAAATATTAAATATTAGGTATAACCTATAAAAGATTCTTTTATAATTCTCAATCTGTTTCGTATTACGCAAATAATATTATATTACCTTGATTTGTATTTTTGTTAAATACGTGCCACTTAAGTTTGTGTTAGAAATATTTTATCTTCTGCGTATTTAGTGCAAAAATATGTAAATACTAATACAACACATTTTAAATAATTAATTATAAATTAATAAATATGCGACCTTTTAAGCGCTACGTGGATTAAAATATAAGATACTATAAATTTAAATTTTTATCATTTGATTTAATATAAATATTTTATATCTACTGGGTCGTAAAATTTTTAATTATTTATAGAATTCTATTTTTTATTGGAACGTTCCGTTTTAGTTGTGGTGTCAATAAAACACGTCGAATGTGAGACACGCTTTAAGATATGACTAAGACTAGACGTGCAAATGAACCAAGCGAAAAAATTTATATGAGTTTATTGACTGCATAATTGACTTTTCTATCGATATAAAAAGTAAAGCGTAGCACATGTCTAGTTGAAAGTTATCTCAAAGAGATCATTACGACTCATGTCATGTCATATCATGTTTACTTTACGATGGCTGTTTTAAAAACAATAATTCAGAATCTGCACAAACATTGAACGCAATACCTAATGCGTAGTTGTATTGACATTTTATTAAATTAATGTAATTTTAAGTTTCATAAGAATACACCAACCATAAAAAAAAATTTTTGTACACAAAATTATAAATACAAAACTACACAGTAAATGCTATATGATGTATTGTTCACGTATATCGCAAGTCGATTCCAATACCGGGGAATCGATTGGAATAACGAGGCGATCCAGCGACTCGTTTTTCCGAAGAAATACCATTTTTTCTTTTTACTTCTCATTTGTGTTCAGGATCAAGGCACGGGTGCAATGCCTCCATGACAATAAACAACTATACAATTGTTATCCATATATTTTTTACTTTAACTCGGGACGAAAGGTTTTGAACCATCAATAAAAATTAATTCGGAAGGATTGTAATAAATATATTAATGTAATTGCAATGCCAATTTATATCAGCTATAAAAACGGTTATTTTAAAAGTTCATTGTCCATTGTCTTTGGACTGACTAAGAGCCCCACAAAACTTTTTTCATTTCATTAAAAGCTTTACTTAACATGTTATACTGATGAGAAGCGCGCTGAAAGTGTGTATCTATATAAGTTAAAGCAATTTTTGAGTACTTATCAACAAAGAAATCTGATAAGATTTGGCGCGCAATATTTTGTTTCCTTTTTGTACTGATACGGTATTCATTATTCGGTTTTAAAGATTCCTCGCTAATTTTTATTTTATCTCTCCGGTTTTATAAGGAGCTTTAATTTCTGTGTCGATTATCCCAAATGCCGTGTCGGAATGGTGTCCGCAGGTGAGCGAGATAGCAATACTGAGGAAAAGAGAGGGATATACATTCATGTTACAGGTGTGAAAGAGACACGCGCGGAACATACCTCGAAAGACTTCGACGTAGCATCTCAAACTTTTTACCCAGCTTTTTATAAATAGGTATTTGCATTTCACACGTGATTAAGTTAATGTATCTAATCATTTAACTAACAAAGAATCATCTTAGATTGTCTACATTATGTAATTTTAAAAGTATTTTCTTCTTCACTTAGTTTTATTATTAGTTGCACGTTTTTGGACGGAATTTTTTTTCTAATAAACAAGTACATCAATAATTTAGAAATGAAAATACTTTGACATCCATCGAGCAGCATGTGCTTTTCCTTCGGTTCTCGTTAAGAGCTTTTAACGAGCCGACCTTGCCATAACGATGTAAGTGAAACGAATATATCTCATCGTTGGAACATCCCCCGAGATAGACAAGGACAGAACGACACGAGGTTAACAATAAGCTTACTAACAAGATGAAATAGTTGAATATTAAACGTCTGAAACGCCGCAATTAAAGATTGAATAATACAACTTAAGTCAGTTACAACAAGGTGTAATTTTCTGTAAATAAACATTGGTGGTTATTTGACAGATGTTGACGTGTGTTACCTGACTAACGAGAATGACTCAGGTGCAAGTTGTACATTGTTTAAGAAATACAAACCTTTTTACAATGTATCACGGTTCAAACTAGAAAGTATGTTTCCCCGCGCTACGGGGTTTTCTCATAAATGCCTTTTTGAAATTTATTTAAATTGGTTTTCCGTTGCGTAGCTCTCTGAAAGCGACGGCTCGGACATGGTTGGGTCTAATAAAAACACGTTTATGAGATATTGATAGTGTCGTATTGTAATTATCATAGTTATTGACCATATTATGTGTGACTTGATCTTGTTTCTTCCTTTTGTGATGTTTTGGTGACAAAAATCTTTTTTTAATGTATTCAATAAAATTCAAGATAAAATCCAAGAAAAAAGGATAAAAATAAGACTTGATAAATTTCCCAATTAAGATCTTGTTTCCTAGTATATGGGATGTGTTAATAACCAAAAATCTTTATGTAATGAACCTAATAAAATACATGATAAAAACCAAACTGATTTCTTATGCCATTTTGCCAATTCTAATATTTTATAAACTCGGATTTTATGTTTGGCATTATAAAAATAAATAATAATTATAATGATGAAGTTTGAGAATTTACAACGAAATTTATTTGATTTTGAAATATACTGCATCAATTTCCAGTTTTAGTAACTAACCAGTCAGGTGATTTGCCTCTAAAAACTCTACAAGGCTTAACTAACACGAGGTTTTCTATGAAAAGACATCGACGCGTTGTTATAAAGTCAAATTTTAAAACAGCAACGCTTACATCCACTGTATGAATAATTGCAATTCGTTTCTAATTTATTACTCTTGCCATTTGTGGTTTTTATTTATTTAAGTTTAATTTATTCATTTAACCCTAAGTTAGTTTCTACCCCCAAGAGGCTGTAACGATTTAATGTTCTCTTTTCAAATTGTGAGCGACGTTCCGTTCTACGGCGTGCGAGATGGCTGCCTAATGTTTAATCGAGATAAATAAAACAGATAAAGGAATTCTGTTGGTCATGGACCCTCGTAAAACAAACTCAGTGGGGGTTACCGTTATAATTTATAGAAACTAATATGAGTATAATGTAAATCTTGTCTAGCTTTTCGGGTAGGTTAATGCGATAATGTACAAGACACATATTTCACTTTTAATCTTTTTCATCTTGTTATTAGTGAAGTTGTTTTACTAGCAATTAAGAACAAATGTAGTACACACTATAAATAGACAAGAATTAGAAGAATAAAAATACTAGACAACTTCCGTGTCATTTCTAAATTATTTTAACCAGGTACATAAATGGGATAGAGGTGATCGACCCGCAGCGTCTATACATAGCTAAATTGATGAGGAAAGAAAACAGTGATAATAAATCTACGTGATCTGTAAACGAAACGTAAATAAGTTTTATGTTTGTACCTACATATCTGCTATTATTTCTTAAGGTCCTTCCAATTATACCGTATGTTTATTTTTATTCATTTATCTTATAGTAAAAGGACGTTCGAGCAATTCCATAAAAGTATGTATTATTTATTATACATAAACTATACAAATCTGCTAAAGTTCAATTTTAATACGATCAAAATCTCCTGTCCTCGCCGACCCGATCTATTTCGAAGGACCCATACGTATCTGAGATTATTTCCTAGTGGACAGCGTGGACAGTGTTGGGCCAGCGCAGTCGCCACCGACACGCCGCGCGGCCGCTCACGTCAAACCTCATTACGGCGCGCCTCGTTACCTAATAGATGAAAAACGATACGAGAAAAAACTATTGGACCAGCAACAACCCGCTTCGAGCTGATCGTCCGCGGCAAATGTGTTTTATCTCAATATAAACACAGACTTTGATGATTTTGTACATAGTGATTTTATGATCTTAAAAAGGCAGGTGGTAGCGGCTGGATGAACCTGCGGTGGAACGTCTTGTGGCACTTGGGATAGGCCTAACGTCTACCAGTGGAAAGTGAAGATATTTTGACAAGTATTTAATTATCAAGATAAGATTAATACATTACTATATTAGAACAAGACGTTATTTAGAGAACGATTAAATTTTGTTATAGATTAAAAATATTAAATAAGTATTATGTACTATTTTTATAATTTGTACACTCATATATAAACATTGATTGTAACTAATTACTCATGACTTATAATGAAAAATCACCAAGGAATCTAATTTTCTACAGTATAATAGATTTCTTATAATTTTGACTCCTGTATCAAAACTGGTTAAAACGAAGTACTCATGACTTATAATGAGATACAAACTGGTTAAAACGAAGTACTCATGTCTTGTAATGAGAGATCTCTAGAAATTATTTTTATGGAAATAATAATAGATTATTTTGGAAACTAAACGAAAACTGCGCGTGTCGTGTTAGGGATGCAGCATTTTAGTTCCACTCAGTCAGTGAGTGGGTACGTCAGAAAGTTTTGTTATAGACCGCATTTGCGGCCGTGATTACTGCTTTGATGGGGCCGCCGCGGAATGCAAAACAAAGTTCAAAGTTGCCGACTTTCCTACAGCTGAGTGTTTAGGCATAACATTACTATGATTATATTCTATATCAGAGATGCGAAGCCTTTTGAGCTGTGACGAAAAAAGCTAACCAGTCCATTGACTAATTAAATCCCGTGTTTGCAAGCGATCAGCAAAAACCGTTGCTGTCCAAATTTCAAATTCTCATGTAACGGAAAACACCTCTTTTGTCTAATATAAATAATTTGACATATTGTATCGCTTTACGGTCACCTGTCAGTGTGAAATAGACAAGTAGCACGCTGAATGACCGAGTGAACGTTGAGCCGTTGCTAACGAGGCGGAAATGTTATACATGGAATGATGAACTGGCATAGATAACAATGTAATTGCTGAAAACTACAAATTAATTATGAGTAATTGCAAACATATTCAAGATGATTGTACGATACACAAATTAGATTAGTTTATATGTATATTGTGATAATTATTTTCATGTAACTACCTCCACTAAGTGTAACGGAACTGTGATTAAAATAAATAATGAGGCAGTTTCTATAGGCTGAAATTCGGCAAGCTGGAAGACCTGGCGATGACGCTCGTTGGGGAACAACTATGTGCAGCTCTGGACTAACAGACTGATGATAATGAAATTGATGGCGATGATGATTATACATAACATAATGAATAGAAATATATAACTATAAATAGGAAAACTCAAAAAGAAAAATAAAGTGAAAAAAAAAATTTTAATTCGATAATATTTTTGTTGTATAAGTAGAATTAAGCACATACTTGCAAATACTTATAGAGTAGTTGTAAATTTGAATATTTTTATTATTCCCATAGTTGTATTACGTTATAAATGTATTATGATAATCTATGTTTTTTTATTAGCTGACTTGAGCCAACTAAATTGGATAACGAAATAAATAACCTCAAAATGTTAATAGAGTGCGGCGAACGCGCGGGCGCATCGCGGTTCTATGTAAACGATCTCGTTATATTAAAATTTATGGCCGCCCGTACACAGCCTTTGTTTAACATACAATTGGATCTTATTTCTTATGATACGATAAAACGAACTGGTTACTACAACTTTTGTTTTAGCCAGAGGTGACTTAATGCTGGTACCTACACGCGGGACTGGTTTTATTTTCATATCAACGCAGTCAACTTCATCTATCAATCAATTAAAGTCAGCGCCATGTTGATTATTGAAAACATTACATGTCATATTAAATTAATATTTTGAAAGTGATATGCTGTTATTATGAGCTGCATGTCTCCGAAAAGTAACAATAAAATGTAGTCGTTATATTTGATTATTTATTTAAGGCAATACTCATAAATGAATTTTAATTTGTTCCACATTTGGACAGATAACTTAATTTTCCTAACTGTCACTTTTAGTCGTAGTCGCAACCATTGTTAATAAAAATAATATGAGAATAGTAAAAACAAAAATGTTGATCTAAGACATCTTGAATACTTTATTATTAGTCACGTTTATCTTAATGTAAATAAAAAAAAGAAAGTAGATAAATCTTCTCCAGGTATTTATAACAAACGTATAAACAGTTTCTTGTTACAAGCCGTATCTGAGATCGTAAGACACGACATAAAAGTATCTCACAGCAATAAAATAATTTGTAGAACTTGATTTGTTGTCCCTCATTTTCTGTTAGTGATTGCTGAAGGTGGGAAAGGGACGGCGGATGTAGTAAAAGTATAGTGCAATCCCGTGGAGCAGCATGTGTATCTGTTTAGTTGGAAGTGAGCCTGCATTCTGTGTAGGATACAACAGGAGTGGAGAAGCTAATATCAATTATTATGAAAGAAATATTTATTTGCTGAAATATAAATTAAAATATTTATTTTTTAAAATATGAAGTTAAATTGCTATTTGCCGAAATATAAATATTGAACACGCTTGCAATAAATTTATAATTTTTCGTACTGTTATGATTCCCAGTTAAATAGGTATTTTATTAATGGATACGTCACCGGTCACATTTTGGGGAGGACAGAGTTGACATAACACCTGTTTATAACATTTAGCGAAATAAAAAAGATTGTTCAATAATGATTAACCATGAATGATATTTGTATAAAACAATTTCTCAATATCTCAATGGCCTCAATTATTACATTTTTGTTATATAAATTATTATACAACAATGTATTTACAGATTATTTTATTCACGTTCACGTTTTATTATTAATACAAGTGTGCAAGCACGTGTTGAAATTTGTGTACATTTTTTCAACTAGTACCGACTAGTTAAAGTTTAAAGTGTACTTTCGTTCTACTTAAGTAAATATTTAGTGTTACCATATTAATATGTGTTTAATAGCAGCGGATATTATTTATTTTTCTCATCAATAAACACGAGGGAAATTACAAAACATTATATCTAAAAGCTGTCCAAATATTTTTCCGTTCGACGCATCATGAAAACATTGAGGCGGCTTTTCGGGTTTCGTGTTTAAATTACGACCGGCGGGATTTCTGCCTACGATCAATAAATCAATAAATATATGTATACGCGGCCGTGCCGTCCGTCTGTCCGTCGGACATTAATGGAAATCATTGTTTGTTTAGGACGCCGCTATCCTTGGCGTACCGAAGATTGTTATTAAACGGAAGCGACGTTCTGTGAAGAAATTTCGTGAAACACGCTTTTTATATGATGAATTTGAATGATCGTGTGATTATCCAGCTTCAGGAACGGTTGCCTCATCGCCTATGTTTATACAATTGTTTATTATCGTCAGCAATTTCAGTCAGTATCTTATTGAATCTGTGTGGAACAAGGGTATAAAAATCGTGTATCTATGAACGCTAAATGAGAAATTTAAAATTTAAGTAGATAATAGATGCTAATAAATAAATAGCATTACCTATAACCTACCAATAAAAATATAATATCTACTTACTATAATAGATACTAATAAAAATTTAAAATGTAATAAACTTGGACCCAAAAAAAAAATTGAGTTCTTTATTACCGTAAATGTCTACCCGAAACAATGAAATGACATTTATTCGAAATTCAAACTCCGTCGGTAAATCGAAACGCCTTTGAAACAAACGTGCAAAGCCAGTTACACCGTAACTACTGTTTCGAATTTCAAAAACAGCCGGCAATAATAAATTTGGGGTGGTTTTTTTCACCGCCAATGCAGTTGGAGCGGCTGGCGGCAAAAAAGTCTACCTGCTATCCCGCCGACCCACAATAGTGCCTTCACAATTTATTCAGTCCGACGTCGAAGTATTTCACGTTTACGTATTCCCTCAAAACGTATAGTTGTACGCACAAAAGATTTCGCCACGAGATTAGTTTTTGGAAACAAAAGCGGTCTCTCGTGGACGCCGCGAAGCTCCACAATAAAAACATGAAAAGGTCTTATTTATGTCTTGAGATATTGAATACATTGCTTTTTTTTCACAATACATCTTTACATATGAAACAAATAAAAAAAATCATGCCAGCAAGCTAGCCACAAAAATGAGAATTACTAATAGTTAACAAAGTTCATAGTAATAACATCACGTTTTTATTAAAAAATCATTTTCCCGTTTCAAATGGACGCTACCTCGTACAAGGTACATACTTAACGTACACCAATGGACTTTCACATAAACAACTATCGTACCTCCACTTAAACACGTTCGTGTACACGGAGCGGAAATGTGAAGCAGCGATGCTGTAGTGCTGTACCAAGTGTGAAAATGAGCTGTGAAAGCTTTTAAAACAACGGCCGCCGCTGCCTCGTTGGGACGGCGCGCGCTAAACAGTCGTGGTCGGAGGTGCTGCGGTTGACAAGGGCTTTGAATAATCACCGGACATTACATGCCGCCATTAAATGCAATATTAGTTCAATCAGTATAATAACCCTCTCAATATGAGAGAAGACCCGTAATCCAACAGTGGAATTGTAATGGGTTAAAAAAAAACGTTAATAGGGTTTACTGAACAATAGGTGATGTTGCCATTAAATGTAATGTAATTGCTTCAACAATGTTAATAATCAATGCGAAGAGCTGAAGATCGAGGTCAACGGCGTGCTATTGGAGAGACCTATGTCCAGCGGTGGACGGGAATAGGCTGATAATGATGATGATGATGAATGTTAATAAAGTTTACCG
>DWDT01001905.1:0-14758 GCA_018245595.1 Microceris scylla | reverse complement strand
GCCACGCTGGCCAAGTGCGGGTTGGCAGACTTTCACACACCTTAGAAATTTTTTTCTAAGATTAGCAAGTGATATTTAAACTTAAAACTTACGTATGAAATAATAGTTAAAAATATTCTCCACTTGCTGGGAACCTTGCCTTCTATCTTGATGAAAAGACATTCTTGAAATATCTCCCACGGGACTGGTTTCCTGACCGCATGAACTATCTTAATTAGATTTAAATATTTAACACGTACAGTGTATTAGAAAAGCATATATTTTTATTAGTAACATATTTTTAAGCTCTTGTTTATTTAAAACCTAATTTGAATTAATGTTACAACTTGACAACTGACATGTTAGAAACAAATTGTTAATACAAGACAATATGTTATCACATAACTTATCAATAGATGTTGGTATTACTGTGTTTTATAAGAAATATTATTTTGGAACGATAAAATTATCTTTACCACGTATAGCTTTGTCAAAAGTAAAAAACATAAGCTTTAAATTAGTGTGTGAATCATTAATTTTGTTAGATAATACAAATAAATACACTGATACAAAACTAGCGTACCCACAAAAAACACCTTTTAGAAATAACATGTATGATTGTGTCATACTCTAACCATAGAAACTTGTTAGTAATGGTAATGTCGAAACCACCGAAGTAAATATGACTTGAAGATGTACATAATGATTCCGGTGATAACGATTCACAAAGCAAACACAGATCATTTAAAATAATAAACGTTATAACACAATTTCATGATAACGCATATATATTAACGAATATTAGAGGAAAAAATGGTCAATGTAAAATTTACTCCGAGAAATCCTTGAATAAACAACAAAGCAATTAAGCGTTCAGAAGAAAGCTTAGAGAACGTTTATTGAGCAAATACCCAAAGGCGAATCCGCCCACGCAATCACGGAAAAAGCAAAATCCGTGACGACGAACGCCGCGGCCGTTCGAAAAAAACGTCCCCACAATAAAACTTACTCGATCAATGCGGAATCAGCATAAGAAAAGAATTACCCGAGCCGGTTGAACGAACTCTCTTATCTCCGGCACAACGTACTACTCCCGGCCACGTCCCGACCGCCTTCGGACCTAATCGATCCGACGATCGAAAAATATGAACCCTATGGCCTGAATAATAAAGATCACACGTCCAAAGTGAAAATGTAGCCAATGGTATCACGTCAAGGGTTTCTCTCTCTTAAAGGGTACAGCACTAGAGCGGTTTATACCGTGCGTTCAAATACAACAGCAATAATCTACGGACCCGAATTTGCGATGTGTGCCGATACAGTGCAAATGTTTTGTAACAGATTAGATAAACATTTCGGAGTTCGAAATTATCATTTAGAATTTTGAGGCGATGTTAATTCTTAATCGGCTATAATAATGCATTTACACATTGAAATAAGATCAATAAACCTTCTGACGGACATAATAGATACGCTTCTCTTTCGATGGCGGGGCGAGGCCAGTGAAACACAAAACACGATCGACGCTGCTTCCAAAGCCACTCACATTAAGGGGTCCACTCCACACAAGTGCCATTAAATTATAACAAAGTTAAGAGTGTAACTACCATACACTTTGCAATATCACGCGCCATCTCTTTTACCATTTCGATACAGGGAAGAAAGATAATCGCATTGTTTGCATATTTTTCAACTTCAAAGTTCATGTTTATAGTCTAATTTATCTAATATTGTCCATATGTTAAAATAACAAATGCTGTAAGGCATAAAGATTTTCTGATAGACAATAGTGTTCAGGGGCTAGAAACAGAGAGAATCTTAACAGTAATCACATCCTCTCCTACCCCGCAGGTCTACATGCACCTAGACGTTTTTAATTCCCCAACCAACAAAACTGCTACTACAACATGACCTAAAAATAAACCGACCCACCTAACCCGAACGGAGAACAGAGACCTATTATGCTTGAACATAGCTAAACTTCACAATTATTCACGGTACTTAATGTAACTACTTTTTAAATGGCACCCATATGTGCAATTTTTATCCTTCAATGTAACATATGTATATGCAATTTTTATTCTTAAATGTATCGTTATCTTTAAAACAATGTTCCTTGCTTGCAAGATAAATTCATAACAGACCAGATCAAAAAATCTAGGTACTAACGAATATGCAAAGTGCACATATCCAGTGTTATTCTATACAGGTTATTTACTTAGCATAGGAGTTTATAGTGTCCAACAGAATATTATATTATGTTAAAATAAGTAGATGTAAGAGAAATGGAACAAAAAGAATATAATGTAAGAAAAGATATAAAAGAAAGTATATTATGGTAGAGCATTAAGTCGACTTAATGATAAGTTAAAGTAAAATATGTAAGTTTGGTCAAATCGAAGATATTCATAATTCAATATTCTTTACGTGAATATCGTTTAATAGGGTTCCTATACTTACAGGTATCTATAGAGTAACCTATTTAAAGCGAGGCGCCTGTTTTGTCTACCGCGCCAACAACCCCCATTAAGCCGAGATCTCTTACTATGATACATTTGCGATACTATTATGATAGCACGATGGCTCTTGCGTAACTGGCACACGGTCGAGACGTCCGAATTACACAGAGCTCCGCTTGTGCGCGGCGTTTGCTCTCGCTCGTTGAGGTTTGTACGGTGGTTAGAAGGCGGGGTAGGTCAAAGTTAAATGGAGATAGATGGTTCCGGGCGGCAGCTCAGCGCGCAGCCTCCGCAATATCGAACGACCGCGCCCGCTCCGCCCCACGTGTTCCATTCACCAGCTAGCCACGTGCAAAATTTCTCAGCAGATGCAAAAAAAAATTCAACTTTCACGATCACCTACCCCTACCATCCCTAAAAAATACTACTTAACTAACAAATACTTTTATATTTTTATTAACCTAGAAATAACACAACAATGCTACATTAACGAAATATCTCCAACAAAAATATTGGCGCCCAACGTGGTTCCAATATGTCACTAGTGAGATACTCGGGCAATATCAATTTGGAAACTGAACAGTACACGGGATGTGACTTCAGTTGGCCGATTCATCGCATGCATTCCATATATCAGTCGGCCTAGATTGACGTTCGCGAGACTGGAACGACAGATAGACGGGAGCGCGACAGGCACATAAAACAAGTGGTGCATATATCGCACATCTTTCTATCGAACACCAACGCTGTAACAAATCAATATTTCTGATTAATATTCCTTAAGTAATTGGATGTAGTTCGTACACCCTACTACCCTACATTTAAATCGCAAAGGAGACGATACATTAACCTACTTTGGCACGTAATATAATGCTACATTCAGTTCATTGAATTGAAATGCATGCCGTTAATTATCGGGCAAAATAATGTGTTGGGCCACGAAATAAATAACGACCGGTAACCAATAACTACCATAACATTTCAGCTGAAATCCCGTCACCATATCAACGCACCGCAGACGATAATGTCCGCCGTAAATCGTCACGAATCAGGCAGATAAATGACTTTAAAAACAAACTTTGATAACACAGATTTTATCTATTGGATATGGCTTTGCTCCGACATTATGTGTGTATAATTTTACGCGTATCTCTTTACTATTATCAAAGCTGTGATAACAAAAGAGTTTTTAAGATCATCTAATGTGAATGGTTTTAAAAAAAGGTTATCTATTATAATTCTCAATTTACGATAAATTCACTTGTTGTTCATTCTCGTCTTTTTCAAAATATCCCCGTGCCATGTTATGTTCTATAATATCTGCCTAGGTCTAAGACCTTATACGCTTCGTAATACGAAACGGGTAAGTCCAACGGCGCAGACATAGTTAAAAGGGGTTTACCGAGGCTAGGCGGTAAAGCCTTAATCTTACTTTATGTGTGGTGGCGGCGAATATAAAAGCCGGCGCTATTTTTACAAAACTATGTTTGTCGTCTGTTTTGTTCATATCACAACACATGCTCCGTCCTTTCAACTTTTATATTGTTGTGAGATTTTAATATCTGATTATTATCCACGTTATTTTCAGTCATCCACCGACCCTTACGATTCTTACTTCTAATTTAATTGAAATGTACAAATATAAGGTCAACTAGCAAGAATATAATTACATTACACATTAAACATAACTCCTTTATAAATTAATACGCATCTCTACAAACGACTACTGAACCACGAAAGTTCTGGAAATTCTTGACATTTTGTTTCGAAAATGGAACGTCTATAATGAAGTCGCAAACATCCCACTTTTTTATTCCTCAATCCTTCGGTGTGTAAACTGGTAATTGGAAATTCAAAATTCGTAACGAATTTAGAAACACTAGCACGGTCCACCGACGTTAGTTAAAAAATAAATAAAAAAGAAATAGGGCACCGTACAGTACCGGGCTGGCTGTATAATTGGGCTGACCCGGCGTAGGAGGCAGTTTGACTGTTTGACACATTTTAATGTATACCCGGGACCGGACTTGCCTGCGCTACGCGACACAAACATCTCTGTCTCCACTGCGTTAATACTCGTTATTATGCACGGCTTGTCCATCGTTAAATTCTATTCGCTGCGCTTCACTTTTTATACATGCCAAACAATTCATAAGATCGTTATAATTTAATTGTATTATAATATAATTACTAGTAGTTTTATCCTTACATACTGGCCATACCTACGTCTTTCACATTTATCACTTTCTTCACACCCGTTTTGTTGACTTATAACTATATAGAATCTTCGAAAATGTTAATCGTTTCCAAAACCATTGCTACATATTGATACAGTATCATTAACAAACGTACGTAACATCACGCCTATAATCCCCGAGATGTAAGCACAAGAGTTTGGTACACTCCCACGTTTCACCAGTTACGTTTACGTCCCATGGAATAGGTGGTGAGCCTATCGCCATACACCGGAAACAGATCCAAACTCAGAGTCACCACTAAAAATTCTAAATTAGAAAAAACCCAATAGTACCCGACCCGGGATTTGAACCCAGGACCTCCCGATCGACAGTCGCGCCTGCAACTAATAGACTAACGAGGCAGTCAGTATCATTAATGATTGTAATTTAATTGGTTCCTTGAGTAAACCAATTACATAACATGCAATTGAATTCTCAAAACAATTATATTCATCAATTATATGTGGCCCTTCAACAACTATCTATATATTTAGCATCTACAAACATGTACCGTGTACATTACAAAAATTATCGTTGCGTACAATAGCTATCGCACGCACCTAACATTTTGTGACCACAACAAATACAAGTAAGTACAAAAAAATGAGGTCATTGTTATTCATTATTGATAACACCGCTACCTAAAACTCGACTACAATGTAGTTATTATTGTATGATCAATGTCTATTTTAATTACATCAATAAAACAGAACAACAAGGAGTAGAACATTTATAAGCTTAGCTCTAAGCAGTACTAACGGATTGTCCATTTCTATAGCAAGGCAAGTGTTAAAATAATGAATTTTAAATCAAATCAATTTATTACATGATACGATTTATATTATAAAAAAACTTGCCTACTTTGTATAAAAGACAAAAAAATTGTAATACATTTTTTAAAATAATTTCTTTACTACATACAAAAACAAAAATAATAAAGATGTTAATGATGTTGATGATGTCTATCATAATACCTGTCGCTGATAAAGATACTTCAAATACATTTACGCGACTCTATTCTAATTTAATAATATATCTTAACTAAATTATTTCTTTCAACTACCAGCAATACAGTTGATACGTAGTCGCCTGAAAAGACATTCACAATATATTTTCCTCTGCGATGTTCCTAAGGACAAGTTCTTTGTGGTTACCCTCGAGGAGAGTCGAGAGTGTCCCCTGCGTATTCTCTACTTCACCACGTACCACCGATACACTCTACGGGGCACCTCGAACGTGGAGGCACTATGGGACTTTAGTTTGTGATATCGAGAGGGCATCTTTTAATTAAACGTGTGCACTTTCTTAGCTTTACACTTTGAAGTATTCTGAGTAACGTAAGGTGGCATTTTTAGGTCATTAGTACATTCATAAATGCTTTTTTGTCGCCAATGATTTTAAGTACACGATAGCGCAAGTTGGGAACAATCGTTATCGTCACATGGTTTCCCACACATTCCTTTGCCGAAATAGCCACTTGAGGTTATTCAGATGACCGCGTTGAAAATAACAAACTAATCTTTATTTCACAAGTTTTAAATTATGACACGTTGAGTGTACCCGCGTGAGTGATCGCGGGTTAATATAAGAGTTCACGCCAGGTCCCTTACGAGGTAGAAGGTGCGCATGGAGTGCCAAATATTCCTGTCTTTGCGACCTGCCTGGCTTCTTCCATGTTCATCGTTCAGTATTGACTGCTTAACAATTTATACTGACATTCTCGAAGGTCACTTTGCCAATTGAAATATTCCAAATAGAAAGCATTGGAATCGATTACGAAATAAAATATCTGAGTCAAAACTAATAACAGGAATCGATAAGAGTCAACAAAACCTAGACAGATACGCAAATCCATAGTTTCAATGCAACATTTTGATATCAAAACTTCGATGTTGAAGTCTCCAACAAAAATTTACTATTTACATACATATATGTAAGTACACGTGTAACTTTGTCCATACATGTTGAACTAACTCGACGCATCCTGAACGAGCGAATGAATGATTCATGCGACGCCGAACCACCTTTGACCGTTTCGGATTCTGAATGCATAGATGCATGGAGTTGGTGAGTTTCGCTGCCAACATTTCTTATTAAAAATTGTTATTATATATGTACATGAAAATATTTCTCTTTTGAAATTTAACAAAAATACCTAACATCTTATTTTAGGAGCTGATTAAATTTTACATTTTCGAATTTCTACGTCAGCGTCTGCCAAATGTTAAAGGAGGGATTTTTGTATTAATTTACCTAATGTATAATTTCTGAAAGTTTGTTTAAATAGTATATTAAAACACTGAAACAAACTCCAGTGCATTCAAACTAGTTGACCTTAGACTACCTAAGCCAACCTTCACCTACATTGTAAACCAGGACGATACAGTCGTATGAAGGAATGAATGATATGCGCGACAGAGGAGCGCCTTTGGCGAATCTCAGTTCAGTAATGCATAGAGTATATTCATGTTGTGAAGTCTGAGAACAATCGAAATTGCAAAGGAAAAAAATATGTGTAACACGTTTTTAATTACAACATTTATATAAAAATTAATCATTCAAAATGTTATGTTTAAAAAGGGGGTACAAAATAATATGAACCCCCTTAGGAGGTAGATATTTTTCTTAATTATGGTTTATCTTACTCGATTATATGTAGTTTGTACGTTATAAAAACGAAATAGCTGTATGTGTCATGTAACTATAAAAACATTAAAATTTAAAATTCGGCTGAATGCGAAAAAGTTTATTTCAATAACCTTCTCACAATCTGTGGATGATTAAAAAAATGTCGTTTTGTACAATTGTAAATTTTAATTTATGCCCTTGTTTTAAAAGATTTTTAAAATATCACGTACACCGTAACTATACAAAAGATTATTAAATATAATATACACTGTTACTTCAAACGATAATTTTAAAACTTTTTACATATACTGTTATTGTAAAATGCAATGATTACAATTTCACATACGCCATTATTGTAAACGATAATTAAAAATTCACATATGTACGCTATTATTATAAAACGATAATTAAAAATTCACATACGCCATTATTGTAAAACGATAATTAAAAATTCACATACACCATTATTGTAAAACGATAATTAAAAATTCACATACGCCATTGTTGTAAAACTCGATGATTAAAATTTCACATACGCCATTATTGTAAACGACATTGCTTTAAATTTTATAGACGCTATTATTGTAAAATGCTATTTTTAAATGTTCACTTACGTCGTTACTGCAAAAGATATACAGACACCTAGACTTTCTCACTAATTAGTGATTGCTCGAACGTGATGAAGTACAACTGTTCGCTGTAAGCAGTCAACTAAGCCTAAACTATACAAGTCACAAACTAGACGTTTAACTTACATAATATATGACCAATGTAATAGATTATAAAGTTAAAACTTATTCAAAAGCTTTTATCGTATAAATAAACAATAATAAAAACAGAAATACCAAGAACATACTACAACAAAATTAGTAACAAACAAAATCTAACATGATGAGCGCGTCCTCTCCAAGGGGCTTATTTACGTCCCGCTGATACCTGAACTTTGGTCTGTGTAAAGCGAAATATCGTTATATTGGGAGTGGCCTCAAACAGACCGTTGGAAATTGCAAAGAGGTGAAAATAAAACTTTCCAATTCTATAGTAATCAATTTTTAAGAAATTTAACAAAGTAACACATCACAGACTAACGCTCGCTATAGACGTACATAAGGTGAAACCAACACACAAAGATATTACTAACAATAGCAAAGGCCATTAGACATCCATTAAAACTTCAAAGCTCAACAAGTCATTTTTAATATCCAATTGGTTCCAAAACTGGCTCTGTACAAAACACTCAAAGGAAACACCGAAAGGCAACAAAATTCCTTAACGAAGTTCAGTGAGGAGTGCTGTCGAGACGCTGGTGCCGCACCGTAGTACAACTTTTCCACTTCCGCCGCTGCAAGAAATTTTCTGCCGTTGAAGTAAACGTCAGAATGCGCAGCTTTCAGCTGAAGTTTCCGGATTAAAGTAATATTAGTTTGTATGAATTTTGAGCCAGATATATTATTACATTTTCTTCATGAAAACTATTTTGTACTTATTTATGCAAACCAGTTTGTTCGCGTCTTATATTTTTTGTCTATTTGATGGCATGTTTTTCCTGAATTACTTCTCGGTAATGGTGATTTGGAAGCGAAAAAACAACTACTTTATTTAACTTCACTGTTACATCGTTCGTTCATTCGTATTGGGGACCTCTACATCCGCAATATCCAGCAGGGGCCCCATCACGTGATCAATAAATGCTCTATAAGTTTTGCGGATGCGACGCCGCGTTAATTTGATCGATGGGACACGATGACATATTGCTGCAGGGAACCTACTGAGAAAATATATTATCGTTTTACCGACTTGGTTAGAGTCTAACGCTATCGTCATGAATCCATTCTAAGATTCCATTAATGGACACGGGTTTCCTCAAGGAAATGAAAAAAATCAAGACTATTATTTGCCACGCCAGCTAAGGACGGATCGACCGACTTCACTAGTCTTACAGAATATGGTGGAAATTAAGGTGGACAAGTTTTATCACGATATTTTTCTTTGCCGTTACAGACAGATATGATGTATTATGATATTTGTATTATCTTTAAAAACCACATAATTACAAAAAAATACTGCACACTAATATATGATCTCTGAATATCCTAGCGACAAATTAAATTGTAAACTACTAGGCTACGCCTGTTTTTCAAACACTACACAAAAAAGTTACGACAAATCTATGTATCGGAATTCTCCGAACTCTTTTTCTTGTCGCATGTTATTAAAGTGTTTTTACATTAAACTCTCAAGTACACTTCCTTGTCAGATCTGAATTACAATTACTATTCCGATCACAAAAGACCTGTTCCGAGAGACTAGACGTAAACAAGTTTGGTAGCGTGATGAAATGTAGCCCGTAATAAATCTCTGAGACTCACATTAAACAACAAAACATAAACTAGTCTCATGGCCATAAATCATGTCATGACATCTTATTATGTGGAGCAGTTGGTGGAATATTCACCATATTCCGCTCTCAATAGTTTCAATAGAATCCAATATTCGACGTGCACCGCGTTTTATTATCGCACATCAATCTATTCCAATTTGCGTTTCGGTGAATACATCCACTGTACGCCGAATATCGGATGCGGAGCTCTCTTGATTAGTACACCGTTCCATCTTTTGTTTCCCTTCAAAAAGCTCATGCCGATGCCAACAATTTGGTTCACTGAACACATTGGCTTGACTTCGAAACGATACAACTTAAAAAATTCACCTCCTGTTTTGGATAATTCTCAGCGCAGGTCCAGACAATATTTCAATCAAATATCTCTAATTCTCTTTGATTATCTAATGAGTCTGCTGTGAGCTACATAGCTCTTGTTAGGCGCTTCTTTTCTGGCTGAGCAGGTTAATAGGTTCAAACACCACTAGCATCAGCTATCTCTTTGTATGCGTTCTTGTAACTGCTAAATGAAACGACGCCTTATAGTTATGTATTTATATTTACGTAGTACATTATTTGTAATGTTTCGGAGCGAATAAATAGCCCAGGTATAGGGATGATTTTATTGCAAATCGTTTGCGTGTCAATCTCTTCACATTTGTCGCAAAGTGAAAATGACATTTTGTTGACGTTCTTTTTTGTCGGAGATTGAAGGTATTGATTACATAAACCTTATGAGGCAAAATTTTAGAGCTTATGAATTATCACAAATTCCTAGCGAAACAAACAAATTCATAACTAAAATGTAAGATAAAACGTATTTACGTCCGAAGCATGATTTCTAATGTCAGAGTAAAATCAATTTGATTTGATTAATAACCTTGATTTAATCAAAGTTAAATAGACTTAAAATTGAAAAACAAGTATACAAACATAAAGCACAGCAAATGATTCACAACGGTCCGAAGACGACACTGGTCAATTAGTTCAATTCATTCGATGGAGCAAATTCGTTACGAACCGAACCGGCCATTGTCGGTCGTTCCACGAGGGAAGAGCAAAAAGACTATTCAATAAGCTTTTGACGCAGTGTATTGAAGAGCCCAGTATGGACGCTGAGTCAAGCTACTTTCCCAGGCTTTTAATGTCGGCACTACAAAAATGGAGTTGATTTCTTAAGTAACATTCTCAGGCACGTATTTAGTGTGTTATTGACAAGTTGCTTAGCGTGTGAACGATATAAATATACTAGTGCAAGCTCGACTCCTGAGAATACATGCAAGTAGAAAAATTCGAAATGATCAATAGAGAAATGGAAAATGAGAGTGAAAATTTTACATGTACACAATTTCAAACCACAATCAATAGGAATTAAATGTAGGTAAAAATTATCAAACCGGAAATACAGTGGAAGAAACGATGCAAACATTTCCAATTAAAAACTTTACATAATGGTGTAAAACTTCATTTTATTATACGGCGTATTTCCTCATCTCTGAAATCTAGGACACTGCAAGAACGCTGA
Organism: Microceris scylla; assembly: GCA_018245595.1. Taxonomy (NCBI): domain Eukaryota; kingdom Metazoa; phylum Arthropoda; class Insecta; order Lepidoptera; family Hesperiidae; genus Microceris; species Microceris scylla. The sequence continues at coordinate 3,550 of DWDT01001905.1, read as the reverse complement.
CTTCCTTTAGGCGAGCGTGTTACATTTCACATCTTATTGTCGCTCGCCGGTCCCCGTCCGCTAAATTCTGAACAAACGTTGCCCTACTTCGGGCGAAACATTGTGCCTCTGGACCCATTTGCGATCTGGATCGGCCCGTAAAAGATTTCACAGTACATTTCGGAAACTTTTTGATCCCTTCTGCTGGATAATAGTTCGGCGAAATGCCGAGAGTTGTAAATAAAGTAACTGATTTAAGGCATTTAAAACAGAACTGGCTAAATACGTTTTCAGGAACTATGATTATGATCATAATAGAACAATAATAGAATATGATAATCATAGAACACAAAACGCACAGTATAAAGAATTCTCTTATAGTACACATTGGGAACTCATTCATTTAACCTGCCACAGAAATGATTCCAAATTTGAAAAGTGAAGCTAAAAGTCAACTGTATAAGTAAAATTGGATAAAGAACGTGAAAACAGAGAACACAACCTTCTAACAATGCAAAAATAATTTAAAAACATATTCTATTAATTGCAAAATAAACAAAAATTCTTTTGCCACATTCCGAGCACTACCCGGGTTTTATCCTCCTTATTGTCAATGGCATCAAAACAATAACATATGACGAATACACATATATTGGTAACGATAACATTAAAAGTCCGTTGACGTGCACAAATTATTGGAATAACTTTATGACACAGCCGACGTTTCCATTAAATATATGATTTCATCGATCGACTGGCGAAGGTCGGATGATCAATACAGATGAAAAGGTTACATCATACAGTATTAAAGGTCTTAACTCTTAAGCTTTACATACTTGTTACCTAACATCGTCGAAAGCATGCCGATCGGGATGTCCTGGGTTCAAAGCCGGGGTCGGGTACTGTTGGATTTTTCTAATTTAGAATTTCTAGTAGTGACACGGAGTCTGGATGTGTGCCCGGTGTATGACAATAGGCTCACCACCTATTTCATTCTAGGACTTAAACGTAACCGGAGAAACGTGGGGGTGTACTACACTCCTCTGCCTACCCCTTCGGGGATTACAGGCGTGATGTTACGTTACGTATACTCACTCAAAAATACATAAAATTAATCGTCCTCGCAAAATATTATAATAAATGTATTATTATAAAAATCAGAACTTTGATAAAAAACCATAAGGTAAATATGTTTTGCAATCTGTTCAATTATTTGTAAAAAAAAATGCATAGCTCTTCCTGTACTAAGTTTTGGGGCCGGGTGAAGTTGGTTTATTTAAAATAGCTCTGAATAGTTACCAATTCCATAATAATAGCAAACAAATCGATATTGTTCACTGCCTCTTCTAACGCGTAATAGTTAACAGATTTGTGACAATGTCCTATGCCTTCATCTCGAGTGTAACTATAAACACTGAATGTAACCTCAGCAAAGTTGAAAATGTAATATGTGCAAGGTGCAACTGTCAGGATAGCCGAACTAGTGTCGTAATTATCTGGGGTACCCTTGATTAATATGACCAGTGGGACTTTATCAATGACAGTAAGGTCGCGGCTGAGATTAACCTACTAATAAATTCCACTATCTAATTCACTAATAATACTTACTAGGTAATTTATCTGACAATACTATACTATACCTTTTAGTTGTAACCGCGGCTGACAGGACTTTTGGCGTACCTGCAATTTGAAAATTACTCTCAGTACTCATTTAAGTTTATTTTTCTTACACCATCACGTCAGGTCACTTACGGCGGAGGCAGAGAGCGTCAAGTGCCAAATAGCCCTATTCTTTAAAACCTGAGATTCTTTCAAGTTCCTTGCTCTTGTCACAGATGAGAATTGACATTACATATCTATGTATTTATATTTTTTTAATTGAAGTAACTAGCATAGTAGGAGGCACTAGGCTCAAGTAGCCTCTGCCGCCGAAAGACGTCTACAACCCTTAAATAGGACTGCAAAAATAGAAACTGCAGGAATAGATATGTTATTGACAGTCAGTCCTATTGTATACTTTGTTGATAAGAATATCAGTGTTTAATTGGTGACAGAACTGCAGGAATAGAAAATAGTTAGTATTATAAGCCCTCTTAGTCAATATTAGCGTGGGTGTACCAGTAACAGTTAGTATCTGTACTATTTAATTTAGGATCCTCGTCTGGGCCCAGCGCGCGTGTATCGATCGCGGGGAGCGGGCGACATGTGGCCGGCCGGTGACATATTGCGAGCTGTGCAACACATGCTTCCGTTTAACGAGACACGAGAGAGCTTTTTTACTGCAGCTTCAAGCTCTCCGCAAAGTTTTCGCACACAAATTCTATAATATATTTTGGAACTACCTAAATGACAATAATTGTTCTTTCTAATAACCACTTATAGATATTTAGATGGAGCTATTTGATATTTTGTGCTCTCTGCTTGCCCCGTAATGGACCTGATGTGAAGATATACATATATGTATTCAATAACCACATATTAAATGTTTATATTTTGGAACACCATGTATACAGAAATCAATCGATATTGTTATTAATTGATGATGTGCTGCATTCGACAAGTGTGGTAGATCGTGGCATCAATGCTATTCCACCTGACACCAGTCTCTAACATTGGAGTGACATAAGGGTCGATGATGATGTATTTATACGAGTATTACTCGACCGAAGTACACTTTTCTTCAGAAGTTATAAAAGTTTTTTGTTTTAGAACAAACATTAATCGAAAAATATGTATAATTTATTCCGAATATTTAAGAACATTCTAGACTTATCCATCTAAATATGCAAAACTTTATTATAAAAGTATCACATTAAAAAATGAAATAATGACTCGTAATCGGTATATGCACCAAAATTGTTACTTCCTTTGATTTTATTCGTTTAGTCGGTTGTAATTTAATCTAAGTGAAATTTATAATTTTTTGGAGAGATTACGTTCTTTAATTAGAAAGACAGGTCGTCTCAGATGAAATTAATGTGCTCTAATTGATTGCTACTAAGCTACCGCAAATAGTGACATATCTCGCTATATTGTGATATGTTTTTTTATACATATGTTGGCATATTCTGACGACTTAAGAGACAAATACATAATATACCTACGAAGTATAAACTATATATAGCAATATTTCATCATAAACCTTGCAATAATGTATTATAACTCCGTCCGTGACTACCTTAAACAAAGTCACACGACCAACTGGCAGTTGAAGCCAATCTGGAACAAAACGAAACGTGAGTTCCCTGTCGCGATACCATCCGATCCAATCCCATGCGAGGCGGCGCCCGTTCAATAAATTTAAATGCCATTAATTTTAATCACACAAAGTCCTCCGCCAAATTCCCACGAGGCTAACGAATCGGGCTGGTCGGCGGCTTACGTGCCACTTGTTCTATACCCGCCGTGCACACAAATGTCACTGAATTCACTCGGTTTTGTTATTTTTTTTGCAAAAAAAGAAATATAAAATTTCAGCCAGTATTTTCTTTCTGGACTGCCTCGTTGGTCGTGTTGGTTGCATGTGCGACTGCTGATCGGGAGGTCCCGGGTTCGATTCCCGGGTCGAACA
>DWDT01001904.1:0-14759 GCA_018245595.1 Microceris scylla | reverse complement strand
GAGGCGCTCCAGTTTATTGAGAAGATCTTCTGCTAGATCTGGGTAACACGCGTCACTATAATCAATAATGGGAAGAATGAGTGATTGGACGAGCATGAGTTTGGTCTTGAGTGGAAGAAAATTTTTCAATCTGTACAGTGGGTGCATGGCAGCGTAAACTTTGCGACTGATATCACTGATTTGAGGTCGCCAACTAAGTGTACTGTCAATGTGTATGCCCAAATTTTTGACGGTTGAGGAGAGTGGTATTATGGTATCATTGTAATAAATAGGCGGTAAGGTAGCACAGTCCAACTTAGCTAGCATACGAGAGCTACCCACTAGTACAGCTTGACATTTGGAAGGATTAACAGCAACCCCGAATCGCTGCGACCATCTTTGTATAACTTGCAAATTTAAATTAACCTTTTGAAAGGCAATGTGCATGTCATTAACATGGCTTTGAGCATATAGTTGTAGGTCGTCTGCATACAGGTGATACGAACAGTGAAGTAAAGGAGTGAGAAGATTGATAAAAATTGAGAACAAAATCGGAGAGAGTATGCCGCCTTGCGGTACGCCAGTTACTAGGTCGGTCCATTCAGAACATTCCTGTCCGACGCTCACTGCCTGCTGACGACCGCGAAGATAATTTGTAAACCACGCCAGAGCCGAGGGTGCGAATCTTAAGTGGGATAAGATGGATATGAGGATCTCGTGGTCGACTGTGTTGAAAGCATTAGAAAAGTCAACAAGCACCAGAACTGTCACCTTTTTGTTATCTAAGCCCTTTCTTATATCATCTGTAACTTTTATAAGGGCAGTGGTGGTGCTGTGACCAGAACGAAACCCGGACTGATATGGACTCAGTAGGTTATTGTTATAGAGAAAATTAGAGATTTGCTTGAGTACACAGGCTTCCAGAACTTTAGAAAGGAATGGCAATATAGAGATGGGACGATAATGGTTAGGAAGTGATGGATTAGTAACTTTAGGGAGGGGGTGTACGATAGCCTTCTTCCATAGCATTGGAAATTGCCCAGAACTAAGTGAAAAGTTTATAATATGCGATATAGTTGGAAGAAGGCATTCGATAATTGTAACTACCATTACCTTACTAACATCATCGCAACCTACTGCTTTGGATCGGATTTTTAAAATGGCGTTTCTTATCTCCTTCAGGCTTACTGTAGAGAACTGAAATCCCAAAGCAGGAGGCAACTGTAAGGCAGCTATTGATGCAATCGTTTGGGAGCGTATGGTAGGATCTAGTGAGGAAGAGCTGGCAAAATGATTGTTGATATCACTTAGTGAGACCGAAGGATCCCGGTCACATGCTGGTGGTTTACAAATGCCAAGGGATCTTAGAAATTTCCATATACTAACAGGAGAAGAGTTATTGACGTTGTCTTGGATATTTCGGCGTTTAGCGTTTCGTACCACCTGATTGCACTTATTTCTAGCCATTTTAAATGACATCCAATGCTCAACTGTGCGAGCTTTCTTATATTTGGTAAATGCACGGTCCCTTTTAGTCATGGCTTTTTGTATTGAATTTACGTTTAATTTATGCAACACGTGTACAGGTAAATCCAAAACACAATTCACTTTAACTTTTGTTTCTGTAATTTAATAATACAAACTCTTATTCCATCCCTATATAGTAATAGAATGTGTAAACTTAATTTACAAACTTGACTACCACGTTGGACGAGTGGTTGCAAGCGCAACTGCCGATCGAGAGGTCCTGGGTTTAAATCACGAGGCGGTTACTACTAGATTTTTCCAATTTAGAAATTCCATTAGTGATTAGGAGTCTGGATTTGTACTCGGTGTATGACAATAGGCTCACCACCTATTCCATGGGACGTAAAACGTAACTGGTATAACGTAGGAATATGTTTAAATGTTTACATTTAACTTAATTTCATTCGACTCAATAAAATGTGTCCATACTATTGGACTAAGGACATCTGTTGGGTGCGTTCCACTAAGCGTCCACAACTATTACCCTCATGCCCACAGTATTTCCCGTTCCACTTGTTTGTGAGCGTTACGGTCGTAAAAGGTCTTACGGTCGCCATGTTTGTTGCTTTGAGTTTTGAAAATCCCGCCAATTTTCTCGACGATCGCGGCGACCCACCTTTTCAGATCCTTAGCTTGAGCTTCGCATGAGCGTAAGTCATGACGTCATGAGTGACGTTTGTGCCGCGACCACAACGTTCGCGGTCGCTATGTGGAACGATTAAAGGAGCATTTTGATCGTTTTTTTTTTATAGACTAGGGGGCAAACGAGCAAACGGGTCACCTAATGGTAAGTGACTGCCGTCCCCCATGGACACCTGTTGTGGACGCTTAGTGGAACACACCCATACTAGACAACATGTGGATAGCAGGAATTGTCAATGTCAACGGAATAACACTACAATATATTTTTGTTCTCAACAATACATTGTTGTTTGTACACATGTTCTATATTAACATAATATTTTTGTTAAAATTGATCTTACTGTCTTATTACATTACGAGAAGTTAGGCCAATTAATAAACGGTGGCACCAATAGTGTTGACGATTTATTTTGTTTTAAAGTTTATAACTTATATCTAACAGTAAGAAGCGAGCTATCTAAACCGATACCTACGTTATTTGCCAAGAATTTTTGTTGAAGAGTTGCTTGCGTGATTAAAAATTGCATCGAGATGAAAATATATAGTACGTAAGTAGGTTCAATCATTAAGAATTTATGGCAAAATTATAAAGCAACAAGATTGACAAGCATAAAATTTGAAATATATTTATGAAGAAGAATCTATTTCCAGCGTACCAAAATTAACATTGCAACCATTTGAGAAATGGCTTTTTTAAGCAGAATTAAAACGTTGGGCAGTTTACATTCAGATCACGCCAAATTTAACTATGAAGACACGAAACTGGCTTTCAACCAAGAGCTAGGATTTGTTCTTCTCTCTAAGGGATTAACCTACAGGCTAGTGCGCAATAGAGAAGCCATACAAAAGATTATAGATGAAATTAAATTTGGATCAACAGAATATCAAGTGCATTTCACAGAACAGTGTCAAGTAGTGAATGTGAATGGCAAAGATATTCTTGCCAAAGTTCACGTCAACGAAAAATCTTCCTATATTAGTATGAATAAAGAAATTCTACCAATAGATGAGAGTTTTGATGTATTGGCAGAGCTGCACATGCTCGATCCTCATTTATGCATAAAAGCAATACTTTCTGTATTGTCCAATTGTTATATCATGCCAGCTTTAATTGAATTGTTCTGGAGGGCCTGCAGAGGTTGCAAAATAAATAAAGATCCACATGTATTTCCCTCATACAAAATAGTTGCAGAAATGAATGTTTTTCCCCTGCAGAGATCAGATTGCTCCAATTTTCATTACATTTTCTTATATGTAGATAGAAACACTAACCTTGTATTCTTAAGGCCACTTAAAACTGAAACTCCTGAAGAAGTTGCATATGAACTGCTCATGATACTGTGTGATTTTGGTTTACCAAATTTTTTTAATTGCCATGACAAATTATTTTTCGAGGATGTTTTGGCTGTTCTATCTCAACTTGAATTACCATTTAAAATGCCTATGTTATACTCGGGATGTGATGAACATAAACTTAGTATAATGTCCCGTAAGGCTCTGCTGTTGCTTAATGATTGGATGACAAAGTCAAAGAGCCTGAACTGGAGTATAGGAGCACATATAGTTCAATGGATAATGAATTCAAATGAAGTGCATGAAACATACATAAGATCTAGAACTGTGATTGGACCACTACACTCCCCGTACCATGCTATGTTTGGTTTGTTGCCTCATACAAACATAATTCAATTTAAGCTGAATAACAATAACACTTCTTTACCTCAGGATAATAAGAAATCAAAAAAATCTTTAAACATTTGCTCTCAATGCAATCGAGAAGTGTATAAAGAATATATTTGCCATTATTGTAAACAAGTTTGCCATATTACATGCTGTAAAAGAAGAATTCAGAAAGGAGAAGACATGCCAATATTAATAAATATATGTCTTTCTTGTCTTCCCATGCTTCAGCAGTGATGAAGAAGTTATAGAGGTACAGGATACATGTACTAAATTAATTTGAGAGATATATTTTTTTAAATAAAAAAAGTAACATCACACCTGTAATTCCCGAAAGGGTAGGCAGAGAAATGTAGTACACTCCCATGTTTTACCAGTGTAATTCACATGGAATAGGTGGCGTGCCTTTTACCATACACTGGGCACTGATCCAGACTCTGAGACACTACTAGAAATTCTAAATTAGAAAAATCCAATAGTACCCGATCCAGGATTTGAACCCAGGTCCTCCCCATTGACAGTCGCGCGTGCAACCACTCGAACAACAACGCAGATATTTTAAGTACAATTTGACTATAGTCAAAAAATAGAGATATATATACAGCTATACACACATAGTCCTGCCATAAATATTGTTACAAAGAAAAACAACATTTTTTTATTGTATGTAACATTTATTACTATTACAGTGTTAGTTTAATACATTAAAAATATATAAAGCTTATTTGAAGTGGTCTCCATTGGCTGCAATACAGTCCTCTAAATGTTAAGGCCAGTTATCAATAGTTGTATACACTCTTTCTAAGGGAAAATTCTTCACTGCCAATCATGTGGATTGTTTTAGGGACTCCAAATTACCATGGCGTTTAAAGCAAGCCTTACTTCTAAAACTGACCGTAAATCATAAACCAGTGAATCCAGATCAAGACTAGATGACCGTCAGTCTTCAGCTCTGATGAAATCCAGAATGTTCGTTTCTAACGAAGATTGGTTGGATCAAGCTTTATGACACGGCGCCGAGTCTCACTGAAAGGACCGTTAAGGGGCTTAGGTACTTTCCCAAGAATGGTATCTTAATACACTTGTGTCGATGTTTTGATACCTTTTCCACAAAAATATGGCTCAGTCACTTCTTCATAACTATTACCCCACCAAACGATCACTGAAGTCGGGTAATGCCCATGTTGTACTCTGTTGACTAATTGGGAAGCTTCTTTAGAGCTTTTACTATGAATAGTCATTTTGTTTGTTAAGATATTGCTCAGTTGTAAAAATTTTCTCATGCGTAAGTAAAAACTTTTATATGACCTCCCTTTGCGTACCGCATGTAGTTGTTTTGATTTTACCGCCCTATTCTTTTTGTAAATTATCAGTTAAGAAACGACCAGTGCATCTCTTATAGGCTGCAAGTCCTAAGTCATCTTTTAAAATACGCGACATGGTTATAGGTGCCATCTTAATCTCCCGATATAAAATGTTTTACTTTCCTGATTGATTTTAAAAATAGTATTTGGCAAAATAAGAAAACACAATGATCATATAAAAATGAGAGATTCCAAATTCAAAAGTAATATTTTGTTTATTTTTGATTTTGACAGTATTTATGGCTAGACTAAGAATATATTTTTATAACTATATATTTTTTTCTTTATTCCTTTTTAATTGTATGATACTCACTTTTAACCAGATATAATTGCAAATGTAAATATGAAATATCCATTTGTACAAAAAAAAAATTACCATCTAGATATAAAATATCTATGGAGGTTACAGGTAAGGAGGACCGTCTCTGTGTATGAAAACGTGTCCCTCAAATCACGTACCACAAGGTGGCGCTACGACACCATAAAACCTTATGTAAGATTATTTACGGAAATTTAAATATTTGAACTTATTGATAATATATTGGTAGAAAGAAAAAAGAGCCTGCACACTTCACTTACTATACAACAATTAAATTCATATCGTAGTTTTTCATACGCCAGCGCTGTTCTGGTACCTACCTGCGCTGTTGTAGTACCTACTAAAAACTCTATTTTCAGCGTACCGCTAGTAATTTTTCCAAGTTCCTTACCTCTACCCTTCATAACAATATCATCAAGTTAGAAATAAATGTAAGCATTTTGGTAATAAGAGGACAATGATATGGTATATTATGTATAAATAAAATCCTTTAACATTGATTATGATAATTTATTAATATCTATAGGTATTTATTTACAACTAACATTAGAATCACTCCTCAATATTTAATTGAACTCTGCCAAGTTTTCCTCTTGGTACATCAACAGATTTCAATATGTCGATAATAATGCCCGTGGCAACAGTCACATTGTTCTCCCTGATGGTAAAGGATTGGCCTTTCGTCATCACCATACTGTCCAGCAGTGTCATGAACACATCAGCATGATCACCTGGCATTAGCATTTCCATTGGAGGTTCTGTAATAAAATAAAAGAATGACACATAATAAAATAAATATTGAACTTTACGTATTTGCACCATAGTCCGAAAGTTATTATTATAACATTACATCAGATTTACTTAGGGGCAGGCAGAGTGTTCCAGGTACGTCTGCTTACAGACCTTGCATACTTCTATATATATCACTCTTCATAAACACACACTGGTTTCGGAGACTCCTCCATCAACCTTTATCCTGTTAGTCTGAAAGACTTTGCAAATGGCCAAGCTTTAGAAGATGTCCAGACATTCAATACAATTGGTGTCTGCATTGTAGCATCTGACATTTTTATAATTAGTATTTGGTTACTTAAGGGATTTTATTCCTAAATTATTTTTTTCCCTTTAGCTGGATCACTGTGTGTGGATTAATACAGCCGAATCTTATAATATCAAAGAATATAGAATTCGACTAGACACAATTTACGAGAGAAATAGTTATAATCGATAAATTTAGCCAGATATTACTTACCTAAATCAATCCTGCATGAAATGTTCCAAGTTCCGCTAAACATCTGTTGGGAATATTTGGAAAACACTGGTTTCTTTCTGCCCCCTTCGCTTCTGGACAGGAAATAAATCTGAAAGACCGAATGACACTAATTACAGAAAAAGAAGTATGAAGATGCTCTTGGCCTAATGCGTAAGGGATCTGGCGTTAACATGTGTATGTATAGAAGAGAACAGAAAAACAAATGGTATTGTTAACAAGTATTATTCGTAACAATGGATAGATTTGCAACTGACAATAGGAGGCCGCCATTTTTATGCAGACATTTGTCTGTGTTCCCATGAAACAAGAAATATAAAAATAATGGGATTCATATATGTACGTGCTTACAGATATATGCTTAAATTATAATGAAACGAGAATTATATTTATAAAGGTATCCTAAATAACATAAGGTTATATTGAAAACAGTTTCACCATACCTTGGCTTTATAATGGTTACTGAGTTCAACACTTTTAGCCGCGCACAGGAGCATTCCAGTTTCAACCGATTTTATCTTCAAACCGCGCAGCAACGCCCCCACATTGTCACCAGCCATGGCCTTCAACAAAAACATAAAATGCAGGACTATGTTACTTTCTTAATATTAGTATGTCGGTCGTGTTGGTTGCAAGTGCGCCTGCCGATCGGGAGGTCCCGGGTCGAATACTACAAAATTTTCTAATTTAGATTTTCTAGTAGTGGTTTGGAGTATGGACATGTGCCTGATGAACCTATTCCACAGTGGGACGTAAACTTATCCTATTCCTCTGTCTATCTATTCGGGGATTATAGACGTGAAGTTACGTCTACATTGTCTACATTCACTGCTGAACATAGGTCTCTTTGGGGGATTTTGGCCATAATTTAAATTACCAAATAATTCCAAATATTTTAATAAATTCACTAGGCTATTGGATTTTCGATACATATTTAAATAACCTCGATAATTGGCAACATATTTTGTATCGACAAACTAATATAAAAATTAATAATTATGTACATGTGCTTTTCAGTAAAAGTAACTGCTTATATCAGGTACATTTATATAATTATTATGTTTATCATTAGGAGAGGAAGAGCAGTGAGGAAGGTTATTGATGATTACTATGCCACTAGATTTTACCTCGGTAACACTTTTTTTAAATATCTGTATATCTGATAATGATGTCTTTATATTTAACCCAAAGCCCTTTAATTCCGCTTCATCATTTTTCTTCATAACACCTCTTTGTATAGTCCCAATGACTACAGTGCCCCTGCCTGGGACAGTGAATGCATTGTCGATTGGCATGAGGAATGGTGAGGTTAAATCCCTGACTATCTGTGGTATGTAGGTGTCCATGGTGTTTAGAAGCTTCCTAATCGAAGGTACACCTGCAAATGTGAAACAACATATTTATTGTTAACTTTAGTTAATACAATCAAAATCCATTTAATATTTTATATACATATAAATTATATATTTAATATACATATATATTATATCTTAATATATATATATCTATTATAATAATTGATAATTATTTATTATTTGCATCTGACAGAAATACTACTTTTAATGGAGACCAAAATCTTACAAGGATATTCAAATTCTCATTCAAGTTTTGGTCTAAACCGAAACTGAAGCTCATGTGCTCTAGTTAAATTCAATAAAATCCCAATTTCACTCTAAAATCTAGTATTTATTCTAGTTTCAGATTAAATGCAACATCTCTATTTTCAAATAATTAATAAATAAGTAAATCATAAATATGTAAAAATAAGATAAAGAGAATAAAGAAGTTGCTGCAGTTAAAAGTGTCTCAAGCCAGTCATAAACACCTGTGATCGAGTTTTATATTTTTTATGGTACAGTTTCGTAAAAACAGTTGCTAGAGGTGGAGGAGTAGATGAAGAATGTATTTCTCTAAGTATTAAAGTCTTTTGTTATAGGATTATTACTATTAATACTATGCAATTGATTATGAAACACTTACCATATTCTGATTCATCATCTTTCAATGCCTTCAATGCAGATCCATGTATCAATGGTACAGAATGTGCATCAAACCCAAAATCTGCAACCATTTCTCTCATTTCTATTTCAACTAAATCAAGAATCTAGAATTAGATTGAATTGTAATAATTAACATATCATCACCGACTCGTTTAGTGTTGTGGTAACAATAAATGACCAAGTGTGTATTGTCAAACTCAAACTCACTTTGCTTTAGGCATTTCACTTATTGTAAGATTAATATGTATCAATTTATTTATAATATGAACTCATGACAAAATATAATTGACATATTCTATAGTAGAAAAAGAACAGAGAATTACAAGGTATCAAATGCAGATGAAACTTTTTAAGAATATACAAAAGGCAACTACATGATAAGATTAGAAATATCAAGATTTTAAAGAATACTCTTAAATTATTATCTGAATAGCACCTTTAGGGAATTCTAATTTCATAATCTTATAATTTTCTTGCTATTTTCAAAAAAAGAAATAGAGATTAATGAATTTGTTAAAACCTACTTTTTATGTTTTTTTTCATTTCAATCAATTCTTATAAATTTTTATTAAGTTATCTATATTTTTTTTATATACACACAAATTCATCCGCATTTTTGGTATACACTCACAAAATTGTTCCACACTCAAACAGTTTAAATAGTACTACAACATATGGATGATTATCAAACACAGTGGATTATAACTTATTTGGTAATTGAACTATTTGTGACTCATCATGTGAATAATCTCGTGGTTCAGTGGTTTATAAAATGTGAAGAATAAAGTTTCTATAAATAAATTGAAAAACACCTGCTTTGTGAACTTTACAATACTAACCTCGCCATCAACTAAATCAGCTTTGTTTATGTACACCAATATATATTTAATCCCAACTTGTTTGGCTAGTAACAGATGTTCCCTTGTCTGGGGCATGGGCCCATCATTGGCAGCTACAACCAATATGGCTGCATCCATCTGTGACGCACCAGATATCATATTTCTGATGTAGTCGGCATGCCCCGGACAGTCTGTGTGAGTGTAGTGTCGGAACTTTGTGCTATAACCAATATGAGCTGCATTTATTGTTATACCTAAAAAAATACGACAATGGGGTAGTCAGAAGTGTCAGAAATCGTTGTGTGTATGTATGACAATGATGATGAATATAGAAGAAACATGTTAGATCCGTTAAGATAGAGCCATTTTACAGTTAGTATTGTCTCTCAACACAGTAAGAGACTTCAATGTATTATCTAACATGTATTGTTTATTAACCTCTTGCTTTCTCCTCAGGCGCCTTATCAATCTCATCATATGAAACATATTTAACAGGACCGTCTTTAGAGAGGACTTTCGTTATGGCAGCCGTCAGCGTAGTCTTTCCGTGGTCTACATGTCCTATTGTGCCTACATTACAGTGTTTCTTTTCGGTAACTTTAACTTTGGATTTCGCGCAAAAATAGCGACAGGTAAAATTATTAAAACTGTCAGTTACTCTAGCACATAGTCTTAATTGATGTACAAGTGAAGATTTAAGAGAATAACTACACAATATCGGCCGTACTATCAATCTCCCACTCATAATAAATACTGTTTACTTTTTATCTTTATTGTTTTATAGAGGTTGTTTTATAATATTTGACATTCATGATATACCACATGACAGTTGTGAGTTCTCAGTTACAATGGGCTGTCATTTTAACACTATCCACAATTCATAATGCCAAGGGACCTGGTTTTAACAGTCGTAATGCACTTAACACTAACTTAACTAACAAATGCACTTAACGGTCATTCAAATACTCAGATATATAAAAATTTGGAATAGAAAATTGTTTGTTCTATTTAAACAACTGAAAGTTTGGAGGATATTCATTTTCATCATCATCATCATCAGCCTATTCCTGTCCACTGCTGGACATAGGCCTTTCCAATGGCACGCCACTGAGCTCGATCTTCAGCCCTTCGCCTCCAACCACTGCCAGTCATTTTGTGTATATCCTCACTCCACCTAGTTGGAGGGCGTCCTACACTACGTTTGCCAAGTAGGATATTAGTTAATGTAAGAATATTATAACTCAGCCCCTCAAATTTGCAACTACGAAGGTAGTATTGAAAATCGAACAATAACTACGAAAGTACCTATACAACGTTAATTGCAAAGTTAGTGTCTCATCTACCTTGCATAATTGCAATCTTCTTGCATAATTGATTGGTCCTTTTTTTTATTCAGTAAGTAGTTATTTATGATTATTGAATGTCGAAATGGAAATAATAATTATCGTTAATTAATATTGAAATAATCGATATTAAAATATTATCGATATATCTAAGAAAATTTAGAGCAGACTTGGTTTATCATAGACGTAGGCCTATCATTTTTCATGATTTTTATGAAGGTATAACTTTTTTTAGTAGAGTTATTGTATTTATTTATTTATTTACTTCATACTCATCTGGCATTACCAAAGACCTTATTTACGGATTGCTCCTTTAGCTTAATAATAAACATAAAATTACAAAATAGTAAAGCGATAATATCTTTGGCACGTAAGCTAAGCATTAATATTGACAATGCAGATATTAATGTTTTATTTAAAGAAAGTATAACAAAGAAATTATCGTCACAAAAAGATAGCGAAAAAGTTTTGAAAGATTATGAATCGTTTAAAAATTATTTGTTTATGCGAGTATTTACATTTTGGTTAAAATTGACGTCTGTTTTATACAAAACTAAATTTAATTATGAACGCTTCTTACGTGATACATACGTTCTGTCTTTACAATAAATAATTGTTTGACGTACTGCCTTTGAGCGTTAAGGCCTCGTGATTGGTTATTTTAATCTACTGTTGTAGTATTTATTCAATCAGAATCCAGAACCGGAATTTGAGTGCAACATTCAAACATCGAAACTTACGTCAAACAAATTGGAAACAAATTCAGCCTCGGGCTACATCTAGAGTTGCGCTTTCATACAAAATTTAATTTAAATTCACTTTTAAAATGTCGGAAAATGGGCACCATGATGCGTAAGAAAACTCAAGTGTCGTTTGTGATCCGGGACGAGGAGGAGCGGCGACATAAGAATGGCATAAGTTCCTTGCAATTAGACCCTGTTCAGGGAAGACTGTATTCGGCCGGTCGCGATGGAATTATCAGGGTATGGCATACCGGCGCTGGCACTCAGGACCGGTACATCCAGAGCATGGAACACCATACCGACTGGGTGAACGATATTGTGCTGTGCTGCGGCGGGAAGAACCTGATAAGTGCGTCTTCGGATACGACTGTGAAAGTTTGGAATGCGCCTAAAGGTTTCTGTATGTCCACTTTACGCACGCACAAAGATTATGTTAGGACTTTAGCGTACGCGAAGGATAAGGAACAAGTCGCCAGCGCGGGCCTCGACCGTGCCATTTTCTTATGGGATGTCAATACTTTGACCGCCCTTACTGCCAGCAATAACACGGTGACGACATCTAGTCTTGTCGGTAATAAGGAGTCCATATACAGTTTAGCTATGAACCCGCCAGGCACGATTATTGTTAGTGGTTCTACAGAGAAAGTTCTTAGGGTTTGGGATCCACGGAACTGTTCTCGACTTATGAAGTTGAGAGGTCATGCTGATAACGTTAAAGCACTGGTTGTTAGCAGAGATGGCGCCCAATGTGTCTCTGGTAGCTCTGACGGAACAATAAAATTGTGGTCACTGTCACAGCAAAGGTGTGTATCCACTATCCGAGTTCATTCAGAAGCTGTTTGGGCTCTGCTAGCTACAGATAACTTCAGCCATATAATATCTGGTGGGAGAGATCGACTGGTCATCATAACTGAGTTGAGAAATCCAGAAAACTTCATGGTTGTCTGTGAAGAAACAGCTCCAATTCTTAAACTATGTTTCACGGCTGATCAGCAAGGTGTGTGGGTATCAACATCAGATTCAGACATACGATGCTGGAAGCTGCCTCCATTAAGTAATCTGAATTCGGAAATGTATACACAAAATAATTACAGTGCTGATGTGACTAAAACCTATCAAACACAGCCCCTGTATCATATTCCTGGAGGGCGTGCAATAAAACACTACACAGTACTCAATGATAAACGACACATACTGACAAAAGACACTGCAAACAATGTTGTATTGTATGATGTTTTGAAAGCATGTAAAGTGGAAGATTTGGGGGAAGTGGACTATGACGAAGAAGTTAAGAAACGTTTCAAAATGGTCTATGTGCCAAACTGGTTTAATGTAGATTTAAAAACTGGAATGCTGACTATACATCTGGGGCAAGACGAAACAGACTGTCTCAGCGCATGGGTCAGTGCTAAAGAAGCTGGATTGACTACTGAAAGTGACCAGAAAGTGAACTTCGGAGCTTTGTTATTGCAAGCTTTGCTGGAGCATTGGAATCACCCGAATAGGGTCAATGAAGCTGGCCAAAAAGTCATTGGAAATAACTTTTTTAATGTTCCAATACATACACCATTGATATTCAGTGAGGTTGGTGGGAGAACATTGTATCGGTTACAGGTATGTATCCCTTTCATTCCTACTTATTTAAGATTCTGTCCATTAAATATTGGAGCCTGCATTACTTCCTTCCTTAAAGAAATTCTAAAAATAAATGTCACACACATTACACTCACTATTACATAAATCCTTTAATTATTCCCCTGTTGGACTACTGAGTTCAAAAGAGTAAGAAGAGAACTGTCTTTTTTTGCAATGAGAATGAACAAGGCCATAATCGGCCATTCTGGCCAAGTCCAAGTTTGTAGATTTTGCTATACTCATAAAAAATAATCAATAAACACTTATTTCAGGTAGGTGATGCAGGTGGTGAAACTGAGGGTAACCTTCTCATCGAGACAGTCCCTTCGTGGGTTGTTGATGTGGCCATTGAGATGGCTGCACCGAAATTGAACAAACTGCCTTTCTACCTTCTGTCCCATTCCAGTTGTCAAAGCAAACAGGACCGACAGAAAAAGGTGGGTATTTTTTTTACATTTCACCAGCTATATTTGTGTCCCATGGAATAGTCGGTGAGCCTATTGCCATACACCATACACAGATCCAGAGTCTGAGTCATTACTAGAAATTCTAAAAAAATCCAATAGTACTAGACTCGACATTTGTATCTAGGACCTCCCGATCGGCAGTCCCGCTTATAACCAACCACTCAACCAACGAGGCAGTCGAGAAATTAGAAATGTAATTAAAAAAAAACAATCAATAGAAAAGTTTTAACATAACAATAGAATTAATTAATCTGTTATCAGTAAAGAGAACACTCATAAAAATTTTGATCACACTTTTAAAACTAACATTCAAAATAAATATTTTTACTGATAAATGATCAATAAATATCTATCACCGTCATAAATACGATTGAATTAATATAAACGCCAATATATTTTTTATTTATTCACACTGATTATTTGTCCTGTTACGACACATGTATTTCCAATACAAAAATGTTAGCAACTAACTTTAGACTGTTGCTTTTTTCTGTCGGTAGCAACTAACATTAGACTTGCTTTTTCTGTCAGTAGCCTGTTGCTTTTTTCTGTCAGTAGCCTTTTGCTTTTTTCTGTCAGTAGCAACTAACTTCAGACTGTTGCTTTATTCTGTCGGTGTGCACGCGCATCGTAAAAATTCACTCTCATCATTTTTCCCAATCGCGTCAAAAGTGTAACTTCAAAAAAAACCTGTTGGTAGTGTTACCATTTTTAGGGAACTTAGAAAAAATGTGTCTGTGCAAAAATTACGAATAACAACACGAAGTGTTATCGACGAAATCAATTATATTTAAAGCTATAGGGCGTGGCCTGGAAATCGAAGTCGTTTAATTTCGCTTAAACTGTCCGTTTTCAGGCAACGCATATTAGATATAAATTACTTCATCCTATTTGAATCTTGTAGTTATTGTTAATGCTTTGGATTGAAAACGCTCGTTGGTCAAGGTTCAA
>DWDT01001903.1:0-14760 GCA_018245595.1 Microceris scylla | reverse complement strand
TTCCTACTCGTATATGGGACAGCGTGTCATCTTATAATGAGGTGTCAAAAGTATTTATATCTGAAGAATTTTTAAGGTTTTAACTGAACCATGAGTTATTAACATATTCGTACATCAATTGTTACTTGTAAATATAAAATATTTTAAAACTTCATGCAAAAAATATTTTCAAAAAAATTATTGTAAATATTAAAAATAATAATTAATGGAACGTGAGAGTACACTACAACGGTACGCAGAGGACCCCTTTCGGGAGAGAGAGCCGTGATATTGTTTTTATTCTTATTAGTATAAATAGACATTAGTAAATCCTAAAGAACTATTAGTAAATCTTCTTTGCACCTTTGCTGAGTTCCGCGTTATTAATTGCAAGTAATATACCAGTTACTTTACAGTGTCATATGTAGGTGCAACCGTGGAATTGTTGAATTCCATATTAATTACTGAATTCTACTTTAATCGGTACATGTGACTAATGCATGATATATTCCACTGCAAATCACATTCGTGGAAACTGATTCATAATAGACGTCAGGTTAAAATAATGTAGTTAAACTAAAATAATCGGGTAATATTAGTAGTTTTAGATGACCACATTCCCATTACATACAGACTTCGTATAATACATAAAAATATATTAACTTGTGATTGACTACATCCATGCTTTTCGCAACCGAAAGTTTCCTTTCTAAGAGTTCATGGCTGAATCCTTTAATTGATTTCGATGAAATATTGACACAATTTGGACTCCAGGAATGGTCATTACTAATACTTTTTTAACGATGTTATTTCTCAATTTAAAGCGAGTGCTAGAGCTATATACGTGGTCATGAAATATTTTAAAGGACGGGGTAACGTGTAAAGGATGAGACAAGTTTTAAAATAAAAAAAATATTAAAATAATCCTAATAAAATTATCATTATCATCAGCAATTCTTGGCTATAGGCCTTCTTAAATTTCGTTTTTGCTCATAATCCCCTGCTATGCTAATGCTGAGTACTCGGGTTGCGGATCATCATATGAAAAACCGCGAAACTATTGAATTAGATTTACAGGTTAAAAAAGTTGATAAAAAAGTTGATAACATTTGTACTTATGCTAGAGGCAGTGGGTGGGTAACGACCAGATAGTGTATGTACATATATGACATGTATAAGAAATACATATACGTTAAAAAACGAACAGTCAGCCATGACTACATTTGTGAGGATGTACAATTAGTATCTATTGTGTTCTGAAGGTGTAAAAAAATATATTCAAACAAAAGCGTAAGTCAAGCAGCCCACGTCCACACCCACGGGGATTGGAAGCGTAACAAATCGTCTCCTTCCGCGACCCGACTACCTACATATATTGAAATCGTCTATATGTAATTTGTATAGCTCTCTATAAACTTATTATATGCTAATGATGCTATTCAAAGCTTAAGAACATTCTATAACCGTGTAGATTTGTTGAGCCGGCGTCTTGTAAATAATATAAGACAAAAATTGATGTTTTGTTCTGTTGTTGTTAAAGAGGATCCCACACATTGTTTTTAACTCCCATCTGTATTAATTCATGTAGTTTGGTATGACCGCAGTCATCCTTTAATCGTGTGGAGTACACAGTACACACCCCCATTGACAAGAAATAATTGAATAAACGTGTACAGAAATACATGTAGGTATATGCAGCAATTACAGGGGAATTACACGGGTAGCTGTCCTTTCAAGTTATTAATAGGTGCACTTTAATAAGAAATACGTATGATCAAGGTATAAAAGTAAAAAATGTATGTAAAATATCAGTATTAAGTCGTGTTTTTTTTTCTTCTTAAAACGGAGCTCTACCAAGCTATGTGAAGCTTGGAACGGTTCGGAGAGTTCAAAGACAGTGAGGTGCATTGTACGGATAATCTTTATACCAAACCACTACCTAGGTATATTTTGCTTCAGAATTGTTATGAGTAGAATTTTTACTTAAATTTGCTAACAATGGACATTCCTTAAGTGTTGCGTCATAAATAACGTGTTAGTTATTTTATTTTCAATAAGAACGTAAATTTCCAACAATAATTATGAATTTATAAATTATGTTGAATTATGTAATGTTGGGTCAAAAGAGTAACATATTTATAATTGCTTTAAAATAAAACGTTGCGATTTAATTGTATGGTGAGTATAATCACATTTAATTTAATGATTATATTTATAATCGACCAGAACGAATAGTACAATCAAATGCGTCATGACTTCAGAAATAAATCAAAAGTAAATGTGTTTTTAAATGACAACGACGTGCAGTCATTTGCGGCGAGTTAAAAACAGGACTTAAATATAATTGGAGAAGGGCAACAGATCCGTTAAACCTCAAGGACAATCGTTAAAAGCATTGAAAATAAAAAGAGTTATCGAAGTAGCACAACAATCAGAATATGGTACAGCGTTAGTACTATAGAAGGCTCTACGAGGCATAAACGTTTTTCAGTCGATTGTTAGGCTTTGGTACACTTCACCTGCATTCCACTTCCGTCTCTAATGCCCTTGGCCTAAGAATTACTAGATAATTTACAATTTAGTTACGCTAATGATGTACTAATGACAAAATGAGTAATTTCAAGCAAGAGTAACCGCTGTGTTAATGCTAGACTGCCACGGTTTGTTACACAGAACAGCGTTGTGTACGTGTTTTTCAAATGTTTACGTCAATTCTACGTTTTTAGCGCTTCAACGCTAAGTTGTTAAAGTGAAAACATGCTCGATATAGTCAGTCTATCTATGTTATAATAATATAAAATGTATGCATAGTATTACTGTTTCGATTTTTTTATTTTTTTGAAAATGTATGAATGTAATTGTGGGATATATTGCATAAACAGTTATGTTTAAGTATTTTTATACAAGCTATTTAAAAGTTAGCTTGTTTAAAGAATGTTGAGTTGTAATTTTTAGACCCGGTTACAATATAAATATAATTACCATCTATATATATACCTCCTAGTTTATTTATGTCCGTTTTTTCATCGTTGACGTCAAGTGAAGGGCGATTCGATTTTCTGGTCTGAACACAATGTCCTTCATATATATTACTCCATTCGGACGTTTCGAAAGAACTATGTATATTGCAAAACTATGAGACGTTTTAACATTATATGGACAATGTTTTACTTTATTAAATTATATTTTTTCTTTATTATTTCTTTGACGATGTGAGTTTCAAAGTTTAATATACTTTGAACTCCCTCAAAATATTTCACTGTTCTTTACAAAGGCAATGCTAAAACTTCAATCAGTAGGTAGATTATCAATGTTCAATATATTGTTATAAAAATATATATTTTACATACATTGCCTGTTGGTTTAGTGGTTGTATTTCAAACTGACTGGTGTGTTGGAGGATGCGAGTTGGTTTCCCACCCGGGAAAAATATCTGTATCACGAATGTATTTTATCTGGTATCTGAGTGTAAAATTATTAACATAAGAATGCGTTTAGAAATTGTATGTACATTGTTTGCAAGTTATCCGATAATCTTAGCACAGGTTCTGACTCGTTCAGGATCAGAGGGCTGTGTGAAAGTGGTCAAATATAGAGATATTTTATACAGAAAAAGTACTTTTTTTGCTTCAAATCTGCATTATTATGTTTGCCTGCCACACAATCCAAACTGAGACACACACTAGCTTCGCTGGGCAATAGAAATAGATGGTTTTTCGGACAAATGCTGGAAAAACATATTAGTTACTTTTACTATAGTAGCGTAGCTATTTATTCGCATCACTATACAACAAACGCGGGAAAAATATCTGTCATTCGTTTATTTTAAATTTCGAATATCCTACAAACTTACAAACTTTTTAAATTTCGAACGTTCCAATGTTTTATGTTTACAAAGTGTCCGTTCATTTCGCTACCGTATCCACCGTTTGACGTGGTGGTACCTTGTCATATGTACTTACATAACCAATGCTTATACATCATTTATAATCACGTATCATAACAAACACGGCCTTCGTATCGTGCGTTTAAATCATATGGTTTTCGTCATACACTGGGTATTGCGTGATATTTAACTGTTTCTGGTAGATATAATATGTTTTGACATCATGTTTGATAATTGATATGTAATATTGTATTAATCAGTGCATACTTTGAAAATTATACGTCATCATCATAAACCTTCACCGTGATCCATTATTTCTCAAATTATTTTTTATAATTTAAAATTGATTTTATTGATCGAATCATCAACAGCCCTGTCATCGTACTATGTACTATTGAACACGATTCTCCTCACAGATCGAAAAGGTTTAAGGCCATATCAGAAAGTTATACAGGAAATGAAAATATAAATTACTTGAAGAGCTGTACCAAATTAACATATCGATAATATTTTACCAACGTTTTGTTTTCAGTATATTTTATGAGCATTAAAACACCCTGTGCTGACAATATCCGAAGTTACATATTTATATCGATTGTATTGCCTTGTATTACAACGGGCGACTCGAATGCACGGCTACTTGAAACAACTGCACAACGTATGGCAATGAATCTTTATGTTGAAGAGCGTACGACTGATATTTGATTGTATCATCGTAATGAGATGTATTGAGAGAATTTATAACAGTAAATTCACTTTACATCGCCTGCCTTTAGCTGACAGTGCGGGCATTCGAGTCAACACATTTCATTTCCCAATGACACGGCAACTGTGCGCCGTTGTTTGGTAAATGAAAATGTCACAATAAATATTATTGTTCCACGATACGGTTGTACAGAGTTATAAATAACCTGTTAGTGTCGTACCTGCCGTTGCTTGTCCATTTATAAACTCGTCACGGTATTTTCGTTAAGTTATTTCGTATTTATGACTCCTGGGCGAATAAATTCCTTTGGACACACGTAATACAAATGCATTTACTTGCATCATTTTGTTAAAGTCAAAATGAACAAATGGATCTATACGCACAAGTTGGACCTTATATAATATTTTCATGTATCCTTATGGTAGAGATGTTTTCACTATTTTATAGCAAAGCGTGATGCAATCTGTTTTACTAAAGAAATTAAATAAAAATACATTATGCATATTTATTTATTCTTATTTGACATGACATTCCTTACCAGACAGTCATTCTTGGACACGCACAATTGCAACGGATAGATAAGATTTCAAATAAAATGAACTAACATGTTAAAAATTTATACATACAATAAGTTCATGACAGTGATTTATAATAGCATATTATTCTTTAATGGCTATTAATATACATTAAAAAGAAAATCCGGTTTAAAGAATCACATTATTAAAATTCGTTTGATATGTTCAGGTAAGGAGCTCTAGTGTAATATGCAGGAATTGCGAATAAATAGTGGAAAAAACCAAAAGTATTTGGTTACACAAATAGTTTTGCATTTTTGAAGGATATATAATTATTTTGGTTAAAACTGTTCGGATATCGACATAAAAGCAAGAAAAGGCGAGTTGTAATAGAGTTACGAAAAGTGTAGAGAACGTAATATGTTTTACATAAAATGCATGGCTTCGATCTCAATATACTTAGCGATAAATACATTTGTAAATAAATTAGGAAAAAAGTGTGCTGCTTCATTTTCAAATAGAATGTGGTAGTAATCTATAAAACAGAGGAATTTTAATTGTTTTACTAGCATCTCATTGCACATAACTGAATCACTAATGAACGCTGTGAAAAAAAGCAAGGAAGGATATATCCTTAAAGAATATAGTTGCAGAGAAAAAAAAATTAACTTGCGACACTGCATTTTGCTAAATACAGTGTCGTAAGTTTTTATGCATCCAGTAATTTAAATATTTTCAATGACTAATACGTGAATCATTTATGCCCCGTACATATCCTAAATTTATCCTAAAAAGTTCTTAATTTGTTCTTGAAAAAAAAATGAATCATCACGCCTGTAATCCCAGAGGGGTAGACATAGAAGTGTAGAATAATTAATTTCTAATTTCATCATCAGCCTCCTCCCGTCCACTTCAGGACATAGACCACTCCAATACGGCCACTGAGCTCGATCTTCAGTTCTTCGTATCCAGCCACTGCTAGCCACTTGTCGTATGTCGTCACTCCGCTCAATTCGTTCTTTAATGAAATGATTTGAGCCGTGAGAAGGAATGTTCTGCTGTGCGCTCTACCTTATCAAAGATAAGGCGTCCGACACACTAATCACACGCACGCCTCATCGTAACTCGCAACACGTCTTGCGTTTTTACGTCGGATCCTGGATGTTGAATATTTTTTGTCCGCTAATACAGCATTACAACGTTACGTTGCTTCTGCGGTATTTGAACGCATGTTTTTCTAGTCACTTCATTCGTTCGTAGACAGACGCAGCTCAGCCCATGTCATGTTAATTTTATGTGTGGAATGTTTCTCAGATGCGAAACTAGTTTCGATATTATATGCGATTGTTGGCGTTGCTTTTTATATTGCAAATGTGTGCAACGGGTTTTGTGTCAGGTATAAGATAAGAAAAGGGATAGAGTAAGAAACGCTTATAAATAAAATAATTAAAGTTCTTGCGTCCGAACTACGATAATGACGCTGATGAAATTTTATCGGTAAATTACTTTATTACTGTAATGTTTATTTAACATCAGCGCAATGTCCTGGAAATTCCTGAATGGTAATTGCAGGGCAATTGCTCTACTTGCTCTACCTAGAGTCGAAACATAAGCGGTTTTAGCAAAAATACACTTGAGTATTGTAAAATGAATAGTATTAAAATTTTATGAGCTCGCAACGAAATCAATTCAATATTCATATTAATTTTTGGGACCATTAAAACAATCTTTGAACTTGAATATTTACCTTAAGCATATAAAACAAGATAGAACTTGACGTAGACAAACAAAAGTACGAGTATTTAAATATACCGATTTGCCTGATAGGAATTGTACCGATAATTCTTACTACGATTGGTGACTAATTTGCCAAAAAAAATTATATATTTGAGTGTTCGAACAATGCTAATAGAATTTGTTTAAGGTCTTGCATTGAAATTATCACACAATCCCTACGGTCAACATGTAATTGACGAAGTTACGTCAAAAAAAAACACTCGCCTTTTTTTCTTATAGGGATAGGCAGATAATTTTTAGGGAGTGCAAATCCTTAATAATTTCTGTCTCCTCCGGTTCTGACAACTTAATACGTTTATTTTGACAGACAAAAATGTATGACAATTTTGATGAAAATATGAACTCTAATAATTTGTTTGTAAAAAATTGTTTCTAATTGGAAAATAAAGTGAAACAATAGGTTACATTCTCTTTTGTTTATTAGAAATTTTTCTTCGATATAAAACAAGGTAACTATTCCTATATTGTTATAAAATCATATTCATGGTATTTAATTTTTATTTCGAAGTACTTAAAATTTATAAATAAAATTTATCAATGCTATAAAGTTAAAACCGATCGATTTATCTGATGAAAATTTGAAATATTGTTCAGTATTTAGCTATTTAAAGTTTTCATTTATTTAAAATCTATTTGAAATTGTAGTTACCTAATAATTTCCGAAACGTCACCATTGCCATACGTTTGTTTGACTGGAACGCCGTTCCTAACTATTATTACATAGGTAATTATATCAGGCTTTATTTTGCGGAAACAATTACTTATAATTGAGCTAAAGTTGTTTCGCTATCATTCCAGACCTATGTCTTAGACCTTTATCCAGTAATCATATAGTATTTTGTAATCAATAATAATACTTGCCATTATTTGTAGGAAAGATCAGGCTTTATAAGAGTTAGACTAGTGTTATAAAATCTTGTCTCCCACTTCGAGGTTCACGGGTTCAAATCCTGACGCGCACTTATTTCTTCGAGTTTATAATATGGCACTTAATATTAAATGTCGATTGCTGTAGCGGTGAATGAAAAAATAGTGATGAAATCTGCATAATTTACAGTTCACCATAGAATTCTTTAAAGAAGAGAGAAGTCTATGAGAAGTCTATCAAGCTCTACTTGCCCAGCGTGACAGATGCTTTTACCCTTGTCATCACCAGAACATACAGTGGAAATTTGTTTTTACGAAAACGCAGTAGAAGGATGCAAAGTTTGATAATGCATATAGAGTCGCGAAATATAATGTGATGTTAGACACTTTATACGTACACTATTAAAGACAAACATGGCGAGGACAGGGCGTGTTGGCGCTCATTGGGGGAGGCCTATATCCAGCAGTGGACTGAGATAGGCTGATGATGATGACAATGACGACGACGATGGCGAGAATTGTAGGTAACCAAATTCTAGCACTGGATATTCTAATGTTGGTAATTGAACAGATGGATTTACAGAAATATTGATATACGTTCAACTCGCCGTCGGGTAACATTTCTACTCGATGCTCATTCTACAATAAAACTATCACAAACTCGTTCCTTACGAGATGGCGTTAAGAAATTATTTTAAGATAAAAAGTCGAATCCGAAGACGCATATAAATTGCTTTTTAGCACATTCGGCAAGTTGTGCACTCCAATGTATCGCTGTAAGTGTTATTCAAGGTTCGGAATCTGGATAAAGTCACAGTATAAGTGAGTATAACCATTAAAAATAACGTACCGAAATCTCGGAAACTATGACGTTGATTTCCGGCAATTTTATAAACGATTTGTTAAGCCAAATTCAGTCTGGATAACACGTAACGGGTATCTCCCAGAAGTTTACAATTTGACGTACGCTGGTTACAGATAGTTACACGTATATTCACGGCTTGTCCCTTATGGGAAGATACAAAGCACTGAGTGCCAAATATCTTTGGTTTTACAGACCTGCCGTGTTTTTTCTAATTCATCCTGTGTATAACAATTTTTTCTAAGATGTATTAATATATTATACCAAATGGCTTGGCTCGTTTGTGTTTCGGTTACACTTTGAAGAGATTTGAACCTAACCATGGCCATATCTCATAAGATACAATCTTCGTATAGAAAACTGATAAAACATATTTACGAACGCGTGACTACTTATTAACAATTTAAATAATGAAGTTATTGTAACTCCACATAGTGTAATAAATATGTTTTGATATACTGAAGCTAATGATTAGTTATGATGTACACAAAATGTATCGTGCAATTCTTTTTTACATAATTAGTAATTATATGTTACTAATTTCCTTAAAATGTAGTACTAATTAAATTTATTCACATATAAAACAATGCAAACAGGTTTTTAAATTATTATTTTATCTTTTTACAACTTCAAATAGTAGTATTTCCTTATCAAGAATATGTAAAATGAATTGACTTGGTATAACATAAAATATAATAAGTGATACCTATATTGATAATTATAGTATATTAGTACCTATCCATTTATTTAATTTACATTTTAATTCATTATCATCATCATCATCACCGGCCTGTTTCAGTGCACTGCTGTACATTTTAATTGACTTTATTTAATTATACATTAATATAATATGTAGTAGGAGATTTTAATTAATGATTAATGTTTTGGTTTCTTTAAATGCGAATTGACTAAGGTTTGGATATTAATCAATTTGTCATATTCCATATATGTACGTATGTACGTTCACACGATATACGTAATACAATTGTTTCCATAATTATAATATAATATTTTCTAATAACGATTACCATGTAAGGATTAAAATTATATTATAATAGCAACTTGTGTGTTATAATTCCTTAATTCATCTGCTTGGGGTCGGGATGACATACTTATGTCAGGGTTTCTTTGAAATGTGAGCTTGTTAATATTTGTCAGTATAGTGAAGTAAAATATAGCCCAAGTATTTGAATGTCGATAAATAACTGAGGAAGAAGAATGCTCAGCCAGAATATTAGTTAATATTTTTCGATTAATAATATTACCCATAGTTGAAGTATGACTTGTAACACTATTTTATTACTCATGAGATATTTTATATACTTACATACATACATATTATGTGATTGTGATGCTTTCAAATGTAAAAGTGCCAAAGCTACATACTGTAATGAACTCATAAGTATACATATGCGTCAACAAAGATCGAATTCCATAACAAGGATAAAATGCGAGCAATACTGTTTCAAACACACGTCACCGTTTCAGGATAAATGCAATATTATCGACTTGCACATATGTTCGTATATTAGGTATTGATTTCAGAGTAGGTATTGTTAGTGGTGCGTGGATTTATACTATAGCATAAATATATTCGTTAATGATTTAATACCAAAAATGTCACTTAATGACGTTTGACTGTCGAAATAGCAAAAAGTGTTGTAAAGTTGTAGAAGTGAACTGCGAAGTTGTATGGAGCGAGTGTTCTCGTGCAGTCTGCGCACCGCGCGCTCTGGCACCGCTCGCGTCATTCGCCCCACTATCATGCGCCCGCGCACTCAAAAATAAGTGTTAATTGTTTTTAACCCTACAATGTCGTTGACCCTTCTCCCGAAGACTGGCGGGAGACAGTTCTGTGTTCTGTGATTGTTGTCAATATGCCGGAGTGTCCAGATTCCTTCCCTTTCACGATTCCACTCATAAGATATACCATGGAGTCCGAAGACAGAGCTTCGAACACGAATGACAGGCAGCAGCCCATGACCAAGAAGATGTCTCTTCTCGCGCCTGTCAAAATCGAAACGCCCGATAGTGGAAGACGGCTATCTGAACCCACACGGTATTACATTCCTCCTCAGTGCAATAACAGACTTTCGCCTCGAAGTGCTAGGAAACGGGATACAAGAAGAAATTCCAGAACAGACTTAAAAGGTGATTCTCCCACTAAAGAGACATTTGGCCCGAAGCCGTGCAACTGCGAAGAATGTAGAGCCTCTAGTCCATTGCCACCCGGGTACGGACCACCTACTCTATCTCCTGGATATGATCAAATGAAGAGTTCTCTGCTGGATGTGCCATGGAACGAGGATTTTACCGAAGCATCAAGTGACGACTTGAGCTCAGAGTGGGATTCCGACGTGCCGGAGCCTCCACCACCGATACCCAAGGTAAAGAAAGGTTTATGAAATTGATTACAAATCTCGAAATACTGTTTAATAGCAGCAGTGAACAAAAAACAAACATCTTTCGTCTCGTTAAGCGAAACTGTGGTGAGATATCAACGGCAATGTAAGTCGCAAAGAGCTGATAATTATGCGTTGCCGCTTGAATTGCAAATGAGCAAAGGAAACCTGTCCAAATGTTCCTAATGAATTAATTTAGATTCTGCATCAAGTACAAATTGAGTAGACACGAGCGTGTTGTTTAATTAAATTGTTCCAGCGATAACATCGGAATCGTTAAAGCATACCGGCACACGTAATCTAATATCGCTTTACCTTAAATTAATTTTGTTTAGAGTCACTAAATGTATGTTCGATTGAAATCATTTAATATTGTATCGAAATAGCCGCAAGCCCAAAGAAATCGTAGAGTCGTAATTAAATGAGGCTGGTAACGTTCGTGACAGCATTCGTTCCAATCTCATTATCAACGATGAATTTTATTGGTATAAAACCGGTTAATATTGGTTGCGATTAATTCAGTATTAATTTATATTCAATTCAAAAAAAAGAAAACCTATTTTTACGTTTCTTTATCGGAAATAATAAAAATGAATTGAATAGTATTTTATATCCTTTTAATTACGTTATTGTGTACGTGCGTTACTGAACAATGAGTACATTACATATGTATTCATTTAATTTAAGCACACGTCTTTAATTATGGAATGAAAAACACAGAAAAAAATTTAGTTCCTTATGTTATTATATCTAAAACGGATAAGTTACACGTTATGTTTGATTTTTTTTATTCAAAACAGCGTTCATTTCGTTAATTCATTATGAATATTCAAATGAAGACGAACGTGAAACGAGTACCGGCCATGTATTTATGCGTAGTTATATAAAACCCGCTTTAATCCCGTTTTCTAATGCAGTGCCATTCTCGTTTTATTTTTAAGTAAACATGTGTAAATAGCCTTAGTAAGTAGCTTAAAAAGCTATACAGAATTCTATAACATAACAAAACATAATATAAGGTGATATTGATACTTTTATTTGCTATGTATTTTATTACGGCTTTAGTTACCCGAAAAGGTAAGCAGAGAAGTGCATTACACTCCCACGTTTCACCAGATATGTTATACGTCCCACCGAGAAATAAGCGATGGGTTTCTTGCTATAAGGACTTCCTACTGGACACAAGAAAAAATGACTGAAATTTAATTGCTTAATAGTTTTATTCATTTACGAGTATGCTTAAAATACAATCTCGCCATGGTTGTTCCACAATGTTTATCCTGACTGAAAATTGTATTTCCAATACCGGAT
This sequence comes from Microceris scylla, assembly GCA_018245595.1. Classification (NCBI taxonomy): domain Eukaryota; kingdom Metazoa; phylum Arthropoda; class Insecta; order Lepidoptera; family Hesperiidae; genus Microceris; species Microceris scylla. The sequence continues at coordinate 2,435 of DWDT01001903.1, read as the reverse complement.
CAGTACCAAGTTCAATATTTACCGGACCTACATTTCTGTCAACTGAAAAACTCATTTGAAATTATTTATTATCTGTTTTATTCTGCTGTTAAACAGCTAAATTATTTACTTTTATATTGCGTTTGCTACACTTTCGTAACGACGTATGACCATTCTCCCCTTTCTCCCTCTTTTCTTTGTAGCTTCAAGGTTGTATAATGAAGAAATTGCCTACAAATAAACCGCAATTAACTGAGTGAAAAACAAGTTAAATTGCATTACTTTACACAGGTAATTGGTCGAATTTCGACCACAAACGACACCAGCAGAAATAAATTGGACAATCGACATGAGATAAGTAGGTACCATTACGAAAGCGACTGATATTACCTGCTGATATATAAACAGTATTCTTCCAATTAATTGAAATAAAAATTAAAAACGCTTTCTTTAACAACGATCTGTTATGTACACTTTTAGTCGGTTACTTAGTTATTGGCAGTTACTATTTATTAGTAACTTAGTTATTAAGTACGCTACCAGTCTTTACAGTGATAGCAAATGACTTTAATCATCTTAGACTTTCATTACCACATATGTTTTGTATTATGTTAGATAAGTATATACATAAATTAATACTGAATACGATATATTATTACCCATTTAATTCTATGAACTACCTTATTGATTTGCGTTTTTACGTCTATTGCAATGTAAACAAGTCATTTAATTACATGTGAATATACTATATGTATAAAACCATTATTTATGATGACAAGAATCACGAATGTCCATACAATTTTTATTATATTTAGTATAAGTCGTATAATGTGTTTATATACAAATATTTGTGATAGTTCTAATATAATATATTATGACAGTTTGATAACTATCTACTCTTGAATACATATGTATATCGAAACAAGTGGTTTGTTTGGACTTCGTTCTCTGACTTAAATCTGATCCTTAAAGCTTACCGTTAATAAGAACCGTATGCCGCTCTTAAGTTTCAGAGCTTTGACGTCATGAGGCAGTACCGGGTCTTGTACGACATGTTTACATTGATACCGCTGTAATGTGATGAATAGAATAGGAGCGACCAGTAACATATTTACCTCCGGAGTAGAAGAAATCACTTCATTTTTGTATAATACCATGAATATTCCTTCCAATTTTAGAAAATCTATCTCATGTACTATTAGTTTGCGTCAGTAGTGTACTTATACGTCTTAAATTACTAAAGATCAGTCTATTTCACTTCATTATAAGACGATGGTTATTTTGACTAAATCTAAAAAGCCTTTGTTACACGGGATTAAAATGAATCTGTGATTTTACGTCTGGGATTATTAGAAATTAGCTCTCATTCATTTCATTGCAATGCGATGGAAATTTTAACAAACTCCGTGAGAACTTTGTCAAATGAATAAGTCTGCGTCATGACATACATTTGTGTCCCAGAATTATAATTCTTAATTTTTATCTTTATGTCTACTTTTTATATTTTATCATACAAAGCAATGGATATTTAATTAGACCCTATGAGACCTTTGTCACATATAGTTAATTCTACTTGATTTATTTATAATACGAGGGATGTTTTAACATTATTTTCAAGATTTTAATAGTATGCTATTATATGCCTCTACTAGTTGAACCACGTTTTTAATGGAGACAATCCGTATACAATTATGAATCTTCTTAAATGGTATATTTTATATTAAAGAGTATATATTATTTTAACTCTCTATAATCATTTATTTACGCTTTATACTGATATGAGCACATTACTTAGGGAATGATTAATGTTATTACTTATTATGCTTTGTCTGTGATCAATAAATATGTAGGTTAATTGGCAACTAGATTAACAAACTTTTTAAATCATCTACTTATTGTTCATTAAGATTTATTGTTAATTGATCCTAAAAATGTACTATAAACGGAGAATGACGGAATAAAAAAAAACGTAACTTCACGCTTGTAATCCCCGAAGAGGTAGGCAGAGGAATGCGGAACACTTCCACGTTTTACCGGTTACGTTTACGTCCCATTATGGAATAGGTGGTAAGCCTATTGCCATGCATCGGGCACATATCCAGACTCCATACTAGAAAATCTAAACTAGAAATTTTTTGTGGTGTTTGACCCGGGAACCGAGCCTGGGACCTCCCGATCGGTAGTCGCACTTGCACCCAACACGATCAATGAGGCAGTCATGACGGAATACAAAACAGACAATTATCAAAATAAAAGTGATTAACCATCAATTTAATAATTCTAAGTTTTATCACTTTGTAATGTTGCATATTTATCATATTGCAATAACACATTAAATATTGTATTTGTCTATTGTGTGTCACGGACCTTTTCATTCATATCAGCCTTTACCGTTCCACTGCTGGACATAGGCCTTTCCCAAGGTGTGCCACAACATCCGATCCCCCGTAGATCTC
>DWDT01001902.1:0-14761 GCA_018245595.1 Microceris scylla | reverse complement strand
TGCCAAGTCGCGGTCTCCACTCCAGAACACGTCTGCTCCAGCGGCTATCGGTTCTGCGACAGATGTAACCAGCCCACGTGCATTTATGTAATTTAAAAAACCCCTTAACAATATTTCATTTTGTTTTCTTTACATGAATGATAAGCTATTTATCTGTTAACACTGTCGTAATTTAACTGGTAACTCAACTGAATTTACACAAAACGCCTTTCTTTTTTTGCTGACGTTACTAAAGTTTGCGCGTGAATAAACAAGATGGCGCCACGAGGAAGGTTCACCTTACACCATTGGTGGATATAAGCCACTAATGATAACACATAGAGGACGTTTATCATTTCTCCCACGCAGAGGCAATATTTGATTTATTACGAATTGGGAAAAGAAAATAGTAGAATACTTGTAATGGATATATGTATTTGTAGAAACAATAAATTTTCTTGTGTTATACTTGACTTAGCTTTGTTTGAAATTAACTTCAATAAAATTTTTATCCAAGTCTTGCAAAGTGTACGAGTATTGTTAGACTATTAATGTGATTGCAATGTGAACATAACGATTATGACCAAATATAATTATCTAATTCTAACGATCTTAAACAAACTGTACTAACTGACACTAACAGTCCTGTTTCTAAAGTTCTGTTCGCGAAAACGAGAAAAAAGCTAACACTAAGGTTTTCTACCTGTATGTTAGCTTTTTTCTCTTACAAAAATCATGACTGCATTTGATCCATAACTAGTGGTTGGTTCAACCAGTAATAAAAAAAAGCAAGACAACACAAAAACAGTCAACAAACGCAACATCACTCCTATAATCGCCGAAGGGGTAGGCAGATGAGTATAGTACACTTTTACGTTTCAAAAGTTGCGTAAAAAGAAACAGCCAATACTTTAGTTTCATTCAATTTGAAAAGACGTTTTTACATGTACAGTTAACAAATGCAATATCGAGTCTCAGTCCGCGTCTGGCTCCCTATAAAGTGACACACAAAACCGATGGAGCGTGGCTTCACGCGCCATAGCTTCCGTATGCTTTTCAAGTATATAATACGTAGATATGTATCATTAATAATGAGGGTCAAATCGACGGTGTTTTCGAAGCACACGGACACAGGAGCTCGGGGTTCGGTCAGTTTGGTTGGAATCAAATATCATGAGAATTGAGTCACAAACAAAACATTTTTCCCATCGCTAGAAATATTGACATAGATCCAATTTCGTAGTAGAAGAGGTAATAATTCTTAACAAAGATACTTGACTAAGCAAAGGAAAATTTGTTACTAGATAATATTAATTAGATAATATATTTTGTTGATACGCTTCTGAATATAAACACACTCAAAAAAAGATATGCTACCACGTAGTAAATTGACATTTGAGTTTAACAATGTGACATTTAAACGTTAACTTGACGTAATTTCACGTGTGTAATCCCAGAAGGGGTAGGCAGAGGAGTATAGTATACTCCCACGTTTCACCACTTACCTTTACGTCCTATAGAATAGGTGGTGAGCCTATTGCCGTACACCAGGCATAAATAGACATTTAACTTTAATATATAAACAATAAATAATAATATAAGTGGTGTGGTGTTAGAGAGGCTTATGTCCAGCAGTGAAAGATAACGAGAGAAAGATTACAGCCAAACGCGAGCCTATTTCTCCATAAAAAGAACGGACTGATAATGGTGATGATGATGATACCATCAATAATTTCATAAATCTTTAACACTATTCACATTTAAATGTTCAATAGCATCGCTGAAGCAAGGTGGAGGAAAGGGGGAGGAACGCGAACATGTTAAAGAAGTCAACACAGAGATAATACGAGATAAATCACAAACTATACAGCACATCGTATATCAAACAAGTAGCGATACGGTGGTCTGAGAGAATATCGCCAAGTTCATGTTCCGAACGTGACATTACCGTACGAGGAAGCTGTGTCGCCTCACGTTCTGTGCGGTCGGCACATGCGAACACGTTATTGGATATTTCAGATATTCTCATTCGAATAGCTATACACTAGAACGCGAGGAAAACGACCCGCGAACGTTATACAAAATCGTATAAGCTGAGTTTGGAATAAGAAATTGATATGGCCAAATACTTGCATCCCACAAGGCTATTTTTATGACGTTCGGACGGCACAGAGCTAATTGTAAATATTGCACAATCGAGAACAATTAGCACATAAGACAACCACGTAAAAAGATACTTAACGATCTTTTGTCTTTTACAATCTTAACACTTTATAAGACAGTACAAAATCAAATACATTTACGACTGTACGAAGACAAAAAAATACTCCAAATCAAATAAAACCCAAATCGGCACAGTGATATAAAACTGTTTCTTAAAGGTGCAATAACATTTATACTTTCATATATGTTTCTCAATGATTTGTAAATGTATTGAGCAATAAATTAAAATTTTTAAACATAGTAATAAATTTTAGAGTGATAAATTAATAATTTGCTAAACGTTTGACGCAATGACACTAATGAGATACCCACTGTACAATCTCTCTTGTAACTCGATCGTAAAGATACGTTCGTGTTTCAACAACAGTACGACACAATCTATGAATTATTCAGTAACAGGCTGTATACATTTCAATAATAAATAATACTTCGTCCTATCTGTCAGTTGTAATAACATTACTTGACTTATTTAGTACTGATATCATCCACCAACCACTTCCTACATGTGTTGCGTGCTGTTGGTAACGGTGCTGCGTAAATATGTATTTATTATATTAAAGTGTAGTTTGTTAGAAATGCCCACAGGTGGGCAAAATGTCACTCATATTATATAACATTACAATGTTAATCAATAGTTATAAATCTTGCTATAATCATACAAGATTGTTCAAATAAAACGTATTACGTCTGCATCTCCCCGAAGTGATAGGCAGAGAAGTGAAGTACACTCGCACGATTCACGTGTTATGTTCTACGCCCCAACATGGACAGGTTCCGCTTGGACCTGTTACGTATTTAATATCGTTAACATAACAAAAACTGTGTCGCCCTTAATTGCATCGAAAATTTACCTACATTCAAAACATTTTTATAGTTCACAGAGCGCGCGAACATAATTGCTTTATAATGAATATTGATGTTTTAGTAACGATCTGTAGATTTCCTAGGGAATAATTAACCATTTGGTTATCATTTGAAACATAAACATGGAGACCTACAGAAACTACCATGCTTCCTCTGCGCTCCGAACTTTCCGGGTTCGATATCCGTTCGTATGTATTGATAATTAAATTTAAATATAGTATACAGATGTTTGCGTTGCCTTTCCTAAGAGCCATAATTGTATTAATTAATCATGACTTTGCACCATACGTGCGAGCCTTTATATCCCTACCTACCCCGTAAGAGAGCTGGCGTGGCAATATAATAATAATATAACAACGGGGTAGGTGTTTACATACTCGGTTAGGTCGCATTAATAACGACCCGTTAGACGCCTGACACTAGCTCGGCGACATCTTGGTGCTACTTTTTTAATCAGCCGCGTCACAGATGATGCAAGGAGAGACGGTATAATAATAGACTTCTTGGAAAATGTTATTATTAAAGCGCTTATTTTTATTAAAAACGAAAGCGACGATCTGACGAATAAGAGCGATCTATCACTCCGCGTTTTCTTTGGAAAGTGACTGTAGAAAATCGACAGAAATGGTATATATGTATGTACTGATTTGTCACGTTGACGACTATGAAAATGAAATTGACGTGAAAACGCTTATTTTCAATAATAGCATAACTGAATGTTAAAATAACTGAACAAGTTCACAGCAATGAATTAACTTAAAAATCTATATTAATGAAATGGTAGTGTTCTTTCTACCATTGTGTGCGCGTCACAGTAAAACATCTGAATTGATTTCCATCATTTTTTAAATATTATTTCTTAGTTGATAATTATCTTTAAAATAATATTAGCACATCTTTATTTGAAGCAAATTTATTAAAATTTGAAGAAACTAAATTTTTATTGATTTATTAAGATGAGCAAAGTATATTTTTGCAATACTAATTATGCATTCATGTCTCTGTAATGTAATATATTGTTATCATAAACAATGCGGAAGCAGTCACGGGTATCACCTAGTACTCAATATACGAGTAAGTGAAAGGTGATAACATCACAATCCGAACATAAAATTAGTTTTTAATGCAAAACAAAATTGAAAGGAAAACAGTTCAACATAAAACATAAAGCGCGGTACCTTTGGCAACTATAAATTATCTAACGATCGTCTTTCAAAGCCTAATAAATGTTTAAAACAGGAGGGTCATTTTACTTCATTAAGTTATAATCACAAGCTTTTGACGGTGGAACCGTCGCCTTGTCTTTAATATTTAAAAGGCTACATTCATCCTTTGAAGTGTTAGAACGTAACCAAGTCGAATGCAAGGACAATATTATAATTAGATTTGCATCTGATTAACTTGTACTAATGTTTCCCTTCAAATTAAATGTAACGAGGTCTTGAGAATGGGAACATTTATTTAAACATATATATCCATAGAACAAACCGAACAGGATCTCGAAGTAGCTGTATCAATAAGAAAGCTAAGATCATCAAAACATCTTAAAACTAATAGCTCAGTTATCAAACATAACACTTTCGGATATGAATAAACAGCAAATGATATGTAACAAATAATAAACAGCGAATAGCACAATAAAAACCAAAAAAGCGTTATGCAATACTCATAAAACGGATATCAAACAAATTTAGATGGCGAATTAAAAAACAGGAAGTTGCTACAGACGTGGTCGCTTTAGAAATTTAAAAAAACGCCGTCGTCGATGAAGCCATAACGAATAACGGATATAAACTAAATAGAGAAAAACATTACATTACGAGTGACGGATTTTTTCGCGACGAATACTAAAATAACTCCCGCAGACCGTATCGAATCGAACGAAACATTTCGCATTAGTAGTGACTTACTAAGTTACATTGCAAATAGTTAAAGGTTAAGCGAAGAACTATTATATTGCTAAGAATTCAGAGAAGCTTGCTATAAACTCAAAATTTATATTCGTTTTCACAAGCGAACGTCATAAAGTCTAGTAAATCAATAAACTTTTTTTTTTTTACGTTATGAACATTGATTTGGGTATTCATTTTGAAGATGATAGGGCATTAATTATCGATTGGGAATCAGGGAAGCTATATGTTAATTTATTATTGGCGACTTGATTTCGTTATTTTAATTATTTGTGCACGATATCTTTTTCAGTACAATAAGACATCAATTACTTTTAGTACAAGAGTATCCGTTGCAGGTTTATATGAAATAACACAGAGGTATTTTTCTAAGCATACAAAAATTTTAATTTCTTTGTTTTCATTGATGCTTACTATAATTAAAATTAGTAACTTGTAACATTAATACTGAATAACTAGTTCGTAACAGACAGTAGGACAGGTATCTTAAACTGCTATGCAAAAAGAAACAAAAACGCTTGATTCCGTCTCCGATGACACTGGTGTTTTTTTCCTCTCTTCCGTCAATGTAGATTTCACAATTATTCGATTTTGTTTTGTTATGGATTATCGATGCTTAGCATTCAATAACAAGATCACAAATTAAACGTTAGCAAAATAAATTCCTCAAAAGTAAACCCGTGTAAAATTTTATGTACACCATACGTCTATAGGTTTTACCTATATATCAATCGTATCAAGCATGTTCACAGGAAAAATACCTGCGAGATATAAAAAAATCCTATAACTTCTAAAAATACTTTCTGTGTATGCCTAAGACAGAGAAACCTGTTGCAATTGGTGATATTTATTTCTTGTAGTAAAAACTAACGTCATAAAACTCTCGTCAAAAAAATCATAAAAACTACTACTAAGAGATTTGCTAAAAAGTCAATGCTTAATAAGAGAGTCGACATGGTTGATAAAGAATGCTAAAGAAACTACGCGAAAGCCTTTCGGCGTTTTTTGTGAAAGTGAAAACGATTTGGCGTTGATAAAATGTAAAAAAACAACATATAAATGCACATTTTATTGCAGTTATAACGATGTGTAATTAGTTGCGAAGGCAAATTATCGCGGAAGTTTTGAAATAGTCGCCGATGCAAATTGAATAGTGCCACTAAACTTATTATTCAAGTATTCCTTTAACATTCCTCGCATAGCTATTTTATTAATATGGATTCGCATGTTTCTAACAAAGTAAAGAACTAATCCATCTCTATTTATTACCTTAACCTAATATTAACCACAATGTAATTGTGCTTATTGAACATCACGAAATGAGGAAAACCAAAGGGAAATTGTTTACTATATTATAGAAGTACGAGTATTTATATAAGATATCGAATTCCGCAACGCGAAAATTAATTATTTCGGCGGTTAGATAAACACAAGGGCTCCAGATTCTCATAAATCAACTCAACGATAATCTAATTAGACAATGGCGAAACGAGATAGAGATCGTATTGTGAAAACGACAACATCAGAAGGAATTGTTCTACAAATAGACGCAATTCCTTCTTACACGGACCTGTTGAGATTTTACAGCGAACAAGACGATTACCTTCATTGTTAAAAGAGATTGCTATCTGGAGATACTTCAGAAAAACAGCTCAGAGGATTGTTTTATGAAAAACCAACCGCTTAGACACTTGTTTCAACTTCGTCGAGTAACAAGTTGTCCATGAACAATTCTAAACATAGTGTGTATGTGGTCAAAATTTTTCCTAAGCAATGAAACGGTAATTCTCAATTGAAATAATCAGTTAGGGAAATGAATCATTCCATACCAATCGTTAAAGAAAAAAGATATAAATCTATCAAAGACCAAAAACAAATTTCCTGCCTTGTGTTGCATTTTCCCTCTTGATCACGATTAAATTCTTGTTTTCTTTGGAAACATGGCTGACGATTAATTTTTCATATTATCTAATGCTACTAAATACAATTTACTAACAAAATATTGTCCACTTGTGAATTTTTTGACCAGGATTTTTTCTCACAACAAGCACCTGTAATAGCTACCTATTATAATGAACTGCATTATGTTCATACTTATTTATTATTTAACTTATGCTAATCCTCACTTGGTCAATGTGTTAAACCATTGCTTTAACCCTTCGCAGAGGTAATCTGGGCTCAACAGTGGAACGATAAAATTTGTGGTGATGATCGACAATTTCTTATTAATGATGTCACTCACTAAAATATGAAATAGGATCTATTTCGGATTGATTGTTTATTTATTTTTTTCTTTATTTATTTATTCATTTATCTCACTTCGATCAGTTCAGGAGAAATGATCGCTTGTTGTTAGCCCTCGGGCAGTGGAACAAGTCGACTACGAATACACCAGCTGTGTAATTGAACGATAACAACTTCAAAGAAGGCCCCTTTGGGATCTCTCAAGATTCATATTTTAAAGATTCCAAGGAACAACTTTTTACAGAAGTTGAGGCGTTTGAGGCCAATTTTATTTTTATTGCCGAACTCGCCAACGTTTTGGGTTATTCAGGTTTTGCGATTGTTTGTTGAATGTTGACTTTTGTGAGACCTCTTACAATGTTAGGTATACTTCACGAAAAAGATATATTTCGAGATATTACATTATGTAGTTCACTATTGCTCTTCTGTAAGTTAATATTCAACAGAATTCAACATTGTTTTGGAATACTTATATTTCTATCGAGATATCGTATGAAATATATTAGATAAAATAATTGACTAAAATCTCTGATGAACTCCAACGTTCTGTTATATTACGACTTGCAAAATAGACATTGTTCACATCTTGATAACGTCAATATTACAATGCTGAATCCAAACATTAAATTTAATGCTGTTAAATTTTCTACAGCTTTATTTTCACAGTGAGATAAAGTTGGTGCGGCTGATAAACCGTGGGAAAGCAATTCATCTATCAATAACGTAGATAACCTATTAATAACAAACCACTTCAGAATACGTATTTTCTCGGTATCTAAAGAGAAGAAATTTTATCTTTTTATCAATCGATAACATAAAAATAGAAAAAAAACTGAAGTAAATGATTATTATTAATGGTAAGATGCAGTTGCTTGAGAATCTCAGATAGTAAAAGTGTGGTAACGTGAAATCTGCGAAATGCTTTCAATTGTTACCAGAAACACAGAAAAAGACAATAGACTTATGGAATGCTGAATAAATGTTTCTGTTTAAACATAAGAGTCCATCGATTAAATTTCATCTATAAGCTACAATATCCGCGCTAATTGATGCGTACAACAAAACGAGCCATTGTGGCTGGTAAATTTGAGTCCCACTCAAAATTTAACAACAATTTAGGTAAATGACTCATTCGACTCACTGCAGAAGTTATAGCATAAAACAATTCATATTTTACGAATATTTCAAAACACACAAAAGTTAAACCATCGGCAACAAGTTGGTATGAGTTAACATTAATACGTCCTTCGAACGAACGTCGGGCAATCGAGAAGATTAATTAGAATCACAGTACCTACCTAACACTAATGCAAACTAATTACAAAAAAGAGTCAACAAGCGTGACGATCTGAGATGAAAAAACACAACAAATCCTTTGGTTTTTGCAACACTAAAACACTAATAACCTTGGAAAGTCCAAGCGGAGGCACACAATATTTGTTTTTGCACTGCTCACTTTAACACACGTATTAATGTTGGTGACGTACTGTATCGACAATTGTTTATAAAATACGCGGGTAAAGAGACTTGCAACGCGTGCGGCCCGAACAGACGGCCGTGAGCGACTGGCTTAGCGCATGCGCTCTCAGCGACGTGTCGGTAGAGAAAGCAAGTCTCCTGCGCAGGTAAATGTGCGGTTTCGCTATATTTCTAAAATCAGCACTACATATGCTGGATTTGAAAAAGAAATGCTTTCTACTAGATATTCAACGTAGACGTTAGGTAAAAATTGAAAGGGTACAGAGAAGAGGCAGATACCACGACAGGTGTTAAATGGATTATTGTTGGCGGGATATTTATTATCAAAGCTTCCATTACAGGACATACCACGCATCCGCGGTTGGGATGCCAACTGCTGTTCCTGTTCGCTATTAATCTGCGAAGCCTCATAACTAACCAATCGCTCCATCTGTCGTTCTACACACGTATGTCAGTGCGTCAACCAACACAAACAGCTTAAAACACCTGTTGCTTGGCAACAATAGGAGTGATCCAAGGTGATTTACGTCGGACGAAGGTCAATGGCACGGCAGCAGTAATAATAATGATTATTTGACACTTAACCAGTAATGTACCTACTTAGGTACAATTTACCATAATACATACAGATTATAGACCCTGTAAAAACGACACAACAGGCGATTAAACTTGAAGTTAGACACGGTATTAACAATTATTTAAATTATTTATTCTATGTCTGCTAATCTATGGCCTGTTTTGATGGTAGGCCAAGGATATTTTAAAGCTAGACACTAATATTACAAATCGATGTAACGATTAATTTAGAGGAACAAATTATATTCTCGTAACTCAATTAAAAGAATAATCCGATCGGCAACTGATTCAGATCCATCGGACACGCTAGAACCTTGATTACCGCGCAACCGGACGAAGTCAACAGCGCGAATTGTGGATCTTTTAACTAGAGGAATGTGTCAACAGAGAACAACCAACCGGTCAGTACCTTTTGCGGTTCGTAATGAGAACAAAACCAATCAATTGACAGATTACGAAGCCTCCGACGGTAGTAACTTGTTACATCGTAAACGACTAACGATGGACGGCTAGCATGAATAAGTTTTGAAAACAAAGGGAGATAATTCATGAATTGTATTTCTAACATAAGAAAATCAACGTTATGGTTTTTTACATTTTTACATAGAAATAAATCTATATATACCCTACATACACAATATACCCTATACAAAATGATTACTTGAATATATCTTTGGAAGCCTCAACAATTGTACGATTATCTACCAAGCGACTAAACTATAAGTTTCTTTAAGCCAAGCAAAATATTCGTAACCACTCTAATAATGCAAATGTCTATATACGACATCTGACTTAGATACCACTGACTTACCATCAGGAGGATCGTCTGCCTGTATGCCTCCTTGCCTTATAAAAAAAATTCAAGTAAATCCCTTTAAATTGTAATCCTAGTCATTCACTTGAAGGATACCTAAGCCAAAAAGCGAATATAGGTTTCATTGCTTTCCGTTCGACAGTCCTCAATAGAGCATGTGGGCAAATCGGCAAGTGAACGTGCGCCGGCGCAAGGTCGTCGTGGAACCGGTCCTCGGTTCGAAAACGAACGAGCAGCACACAGCTCTTAATGGCTTCAGAGCAATATTTATTGACCAACATGATATGCGTGGAATTGCCCTGTCTCTGACGATAGATCCGTGATGAAATAACTACACCAGCCTTCAACTTACCTCACCTTCAGGTATAGAATTGGTATTAACATAAATTTGTCGTTATAGCATGTAATGTGTCTTTTTAATTTTCAAATTGGATACATAAGGTCTTTCGAACGTTCTAGATCAGCAAGCAGGGGATATTAATCACAAGAATCAACTAACGCGATAGTGCTGATGCTAGAATATAACTTGAATACATCGATTGCCATTGCATCAAATCAACTACATGCTTCAGACTGAAGTGCGCCCGCGTGGTATGCAACGTGCACAAACTAAGCACTGGTACTACCAACACATTCGATACCACGTGTTGTATCACCAATAAAACTATCCATCAATAGTAAGCAAAATTTTCCTTTCGATTCACAGAAACGTAACAAGCAAAAATATGAAAGAATAAAAAAACAAAATGTCTTAACACGGTTAATTAACTAATGCAAATTGATAACGATATAATATTAAACGTTTCGAGGGCAAGAACGGAACCGCTCCTAACGAATATTCCAATAACAACTATTTGTTATTAGGCGAAACTGGTGAGCGAGACCAGATTCGCGAATTAATTACACTAGCTAATGTATGGCAAAATCAGATCTAGTCATATTATGTGCAGTGTAACGTTATTCGCGGCTCCGATATTATAAGATTGATAACATAATAAGATTGATAGTGAAGTTTGCGAGAGATAAGTGTTTTATTGAACGCTATTAACAAATATGTATTATCTATGACTAATCGACCAGTAAACATTATGTGTGTTGTAAATATTTTTATTTTTTTATGTAGGTATCATTTATAATAATATTATATATAGGCTGTTTTATAAGTTTATTATTAATAAGTAAAAAATCTTATGCAACATCTCTAGTATGAATTATGATAACAAGTAGTTAAATAAATAAATCGTCGGGCTCATCAGAAAAATATTTGCATCAGTTGGGAATCCAATCTACGACCCATGTATCGGCATATTATTTGTGTAATTTCTCATACAATAATTTTCATAATATATAAATTTAAAAAGTAATTTAATTTTACAAGGACAATTATATTTTGCGAGGAAACGATAAAAATGTAATGTCATATTAAGTGGACATTTTAAAATTCTGCGAGAGAACGAAAACAGCAATTAAAAGAAGAAAAGATTGTTTCAAACGTGGTAGAAACGCGTATGCCGATATTATCCGTACCCCAATCATCACACCTGCGCAGGACACAGCTGCCAGGCACACATCAACAATCGGTACACCTGTTTGTGTTAATGAAAAAAAAAAACAAAAGTCGTTTTGGAAGCACGTGGAATAACGAATCTTATTTCGCTTTAATGTCCATTAATTCGTCCATTCGGAAATAATGCCTGAAATATATTAATCACTGGTACACCTGATTCTGCTGAAAATATTAAAAAACGCATTCAGGGTATATATAAAGCGCAATGATTCTAACAACGTTTTGGTATTTTTCACAGTACGAACGTATGTGATTCCTGTATTTCTGTATACTGATTCTCGTATGTAGTACTGCCAGGTTTGAAGACCAGCTATTAATCTACGTAAAACAAAATATCATTTCGAGACGGCTTTGGCACGAAGAGGAATGAGGATGGCGGTAACCGCAATATGCTATCAAACTTAGAAGGGGAAGGAGACTGTGAACAGGTGAGATCGACCTAATATCGATACGCGGCCAGTCGACAATGCGATTGCACTTTCTGGTGGTGTAAATAAACATTTAGGCAAAAACAGTGCTGTGTTTCTTTCGTTGTTTTTTTCTCTTCATCTACAACAGGTGCAGAACTTATGAGGTATGTAAAGGAGATGAAAGCGACTATTCGTATTGATGCCTTAACATCCAATTAACTTTAAAGAAATAACATTATTCATTTTTATCTAACTCTTGTTCGCGAACAAATTTATAGAAATCAGAAAGTGAATTTAATACGTGTAATTTAATAATATCGAAGCGATTTAACACAAGATTTATGTTTAGAATAAAATAATACAAAAAAGCAAAGTGAATGTTGCGAACAATACAAAACCGACGTTTCTGCGCTAACAGCAAACTCCGCTCCGCGGTTGACCCATTGCTACGTTAACCTGATATTTGTGGCTGTCTGGCTGTAAACTACCATTCATCATCACAGAATATAGTTGCACGTTATAAATCAACCTTTTAGCTTCCATGCAAACGCACAAGTGCCTTTGAATAGAATGTGGTACAGCCAAGTTCATACTGTATTAAACATGTGTGCGTTTTACTAAAAACATATTTTCCAATAGAGGAAGCAGCTCGGTATAATGTTAACCAGAATTAATCGACTCCGCCCACGCTTTTACGAATAAATGATACTACAAATTTCATCAAAAGGTCAACAGTGGCACGTGGGTAGATTACTGTTAATGTTATGTAAACTTCCTGAGGACATAACGTAACAAAAATCATAAATTAACTAATAAATTTTCGTGTGGGATATGAAGGTTCCTTGTGCTGTAATCTGGTCATATATGGACAGTGTTTAGAATTAAAAAACCTGTTTATATATGTATACTGTTGTAGACCTTCAATTTCTACTACGAAACAAACAGACTTGGCCAATACATTTACAATATCAAACGATATTGTAGATTTAAGATTTCTGGGAGGATTTACTCGTCATAGACAATAGATGTTGGCATAAGTCTTTATCGGTCTCAGTGCGCATCAGCACAATAAAAAAAATTCAATTTATATATGTACAAAATTAATCCAAACATTTCTAGAACTATTTCACTTACTCAAGTATCGCGCTTCGGCTACCAGTCTAGTTTATGAGCATACATAACAGAGAGATATGTACAGCCAGAATATACGACCACGCCGGGGGAGCGCTCAGCTCTACTTGTCTTAATTACGAAGCTTGTCTGTGGAAGACGTTTAAAATCCTTCTAAAGCATGATTCAGAAAACAAGTAGCGCTATGTTAAGTTAAATAATTCGAACTCGCCATAATATTATTACTAACAGTACATGTAGATGAGTTCTCAGCTTTTCATTAAAAAAAAAATGTAATATCACGTCTATGTATTTCATAGATATGTACCTACAAATAAACAACGTTGAATCTATCTGAGAGGATATAGTCAATATAATAGACATTTGTAAATAATTACTTATGTATATAGTATGAATTTCGTCTAAATCATTTCGAAACCGAACAACCCACATATTTGTCATTGTCAGTGGAAGGCTGTGAATTAAAGGATATCTTTATAACATAATAATGAGCTAATAACACTTTGTAAAGCTATAAATTTTATCGCGGAATGCAAAGGATTATATCGAAAGTGCACAATCCTTGACCCGGATAACGGGGGAGATTTAATAGTTCGCTTTAATCCCACCAAAACATAAATCTAGCGGAGCTTACCTGAAGGTGTCGAGGCAGAAACAGAAATAGATGGTGACCAAATGGTAATTTGCGAGAACAGCCACACAAAATTTATATTACAATACGTAACTTCACACTTTTAATCCCCGATGGGTTGGCAGAGAATTGCGGTACATTCGCACGTTTCACCTTCACGTTTCACGTTCACGTCCCATAATGGAATAGGTGTTGAGTATATTACCATACATCGGGCACACATCTAGACTCCCGAGTCACCACTAGTAATTGTTATTACATGTATATTTCAATACCGTGTACAATTTGGTAATTGCCACAGACCAAAAGTATACCCAGATGTGCACTCCCGTTGGTAATAGAACGAGATTGTTCTAGCACTTACTAAAGCACAAAACAGCTTTTTAAACTTTTAACTGCTGGGATCAAATTACATGACAACACTGCCTAATTTTCTAGAGAGTTTGTATCACAGCTATTGGAAAACTTTTACGGCAGATTTTTAATGGGTTGCAGTCGATCAAAAATACGGCTCAACTTGGAACGTCTCACGTTTTATGGAGATCGCGAAATGTCTATAGTCATTTGCGATTGTTTTAACTATAACTAAAAAATCTTTACTATTAAGTATATTGTCAAGGATTGTACCTCTACAACAACTGCAGCAGTTATTCTCTACGAACACAGCTATCTGATTATCTAGCTTTATGTACGTACCAGGCCACTGGAGAATGTCAACATAATCTCGTAAATGGGTATTTGCTTTAATAGACAAATCTCTGATTTGAGTTCTGTGGAAGACATTTCATAGAGCGTCTCTTGTAGCTGACATACGCGTAGTATTACTTGTTAATATACTTGACTCGAAGTATTAGTAGTCGGTACTCATGTTTTTTTTTCAACCCATTACAATTCCACTGCTGGAATATGGGTCTCCTCTCATATTGAGAGGGC